>MU266394.1:0-127583 GCA_021014945.1 Leucogyrophana mollusca | reverse complement strand
CGGGAACACCCGAGGAGTGTCAAGATCAATTGCCGGCGTCGGGATCAATAGCCGGCGGCACGGGAATGTCGGGAACATTACACCCGAGGGCGCTGACAGGCGGCACCATTAATATCGGGTAGACATCCCGTGCCGAGCTCGGCAGCTGACTCCAGGAACTACTCTCCCGCTGCCAAAGGCTGATAATTATCCAACAATTATCCAACATAGCCCTGGAAAGCCTCAAACATATCTAATTAGATCCACATTGCCTACCCTATAGTGGGTCTAATACGATCCATTACGTGGGAACCACAGGTGCCAATACCCAGTACCACGGTCTGGGATGATATCGTTACGTGATTAGGCAACTATTGGGAACGTTGCGTCTAGCGTGACCTGGAAAGACTGGCGTTAATCCTGACATTGCTAGACCTCATGGCACCTTTCCACCCGCCGAATGTCATTCTCAGCGGATTCAAAGAGAGAGCAGAAGCTCTGCATGTCCAAGGTATGACACAGACATCAGATATTGCCAAGGCTCAACAGCTTGCCAGGCGACAGACTCTACATAGGTTCTGCAACAGGAAATCTCCACATTTATGCCCTGGACGAGCCTTCAAGTACGTATATTTCCTCTATAACATTAAGAGTGACCTATAGTAACACGCCGCGCAAAGATACCGCTGTACTGCTTGAGACGAGGAAGGGACTGTCGCGGAAAGCAATCGACCAGCTTGGCTATGTCAAAGACATCAATTCTCTAGTGGTGCTCTCGGGTGCGGTATCTAGTTCCTTCGTTTCGCTGCATTCTGTCCTCATTGACGAGCAGAAACACTTCCTACCCTCTACCCGCTCCCGAGCTTCACGCCGCCAACACCGCTCTCGAAAGCTAGAGGAGCTCTCTCTTTTGCTGTCCACTCTTCAGTTCACAATGACGCTGAAGGATTTGGCAAAGCAAGCGCTATCCCGACCATGGTGACGCAGCTTGTGGTAGGATGCAGGCGCAAAGTTGCCATATACACATGGAAGGATGGAGAGGCCCAAGAAGTCAAGGTGAGGCAGGCTTCCCAGTGCAATCCCCGCACAGCAAAGTAACCCGAGGGTTCACCAAGGAATCGATTCTTCCACATTCACCTCGCGCTATGGCCTTCCTCGACCATGACAACGTCTGCTTCGCGTACTCGCCTAGCGAATACGCCGTGTTCTCTATAAGCAAGCTGACCACCCTTGACATCTCGACCCCGATGCCCGTTTCTGCGTCTATGGGCGCGTTTTCTGGATTGACTGGGTACATGACCCTTGGACTCGGCGCCAAAGCGAAGCCCAACCTCGTACGGCTGAGTGACATCGAAGCTCTCATCGTTAAAGATAGTAAGTCAGATACATATCACCAGAAGATACCTAACTCCAACAACCACAGACCAAGGGTTCATCATTGGTGCGGAGGCGCGACAGACCAGGACGAGTACCATCAACTGGCCGAGCCCTCCCGAAGAGATAGGTCGGTGTTTTGCCACTTCTTCACGGCGTAACAAATACAAACTACATACTCCCAGCTTTTGTGAGCCCGTATGTGCTCTCCGTGCTACCTCCGGGGGCGCTCCAAGCCACAGAAACTGGGAGCCCTACTCTTCCTTCTTCAAATAGTTTACCCACCACGTCACCTACTCCTGTCATTCAGATCACATCGTCGATATCCACGCTCCCTGTGCAAACCCTTGCATTCCCCTTCCCTCAACCATCTTCTGCCCCAGCGTCAACCACCGCCACTTGTTCCATCCGTCTCATGACCCCATCCCCATCTGCCAAGTCCCCACTGTACCTCATAGCAACCCCAACAGACCGTACCGCAGTTGGTATCGAGGGCAGCTCGATATGGCAGCTGAGTATGAGGTCCTGGGGAGAGCAAGTAGACGAGCTCGTGCAGCGTGGGGCGTATGCCGATGCGCTCTCCCTTTTAGATACACTTGATCCAGCGATACTCCACGATAAGGTATGTCCCGATCCAAAACGCCATATGGTTCCTCAAGTGGCTCGCTAGGAGCAAAGACAGATTCGAATACGCGCCTTGAACGCAGTGGCACAGTTCCGATTGGGAAAATTTGACGACGCTATCAATACTTTCCTCGAGCTTGACCTCAACCCTGCTAAAGTAGTGGCTCTATATCCTGAGCGTGTTGCCGGCCGCCTAGCAGTCTCCCCAGACGAATGGATACCATTATTTGGAGGCCCCGTCAATCCAAAGGCAGAGGACACCATGTCGACCAAATCGAGTGAGACATCCAAGGAGGACAAAGAAGGCAGCGGAGAGAAGCTGGCTGATGCGTTGGAGAGGTCGCCATCACCTACTGGTTCCGTCCGCGGAAGAATGAAAACGTCTTTCGGTTCGCTTCTACCTTCGGCGTCTAAAGACGATGATACGGTATCTTTGAGCGGCAGGAAGAAACAACGGCCTACAGGTATGTATGACGTCGCCATTATTCATAAGGTTTTTTTTAAGGCTGGACACAGATGACTTCAGTCGCTCCGTGGAGACTCTGTGGCGCTATCTCACCGACCGCCGCCCAAAGGTAGCTGGTGCACTTGCTGCCGTCAATATTACGCCTGCCCAGTCCCACAAGCTGCCGTTCTTGTCCGAGACGTCCACGCAGGATCTATTCGCCTTGCCGAATATACCCCTATCGTCCCTCACTCCCGAACAGCTGATACGATTCGCGCAGATTGTGGATACAGCACTTTTCAAATCATATCTTATAATTAGGCCTGCTTTGGTGGGCCCGCTTTGTCGTGTGGCCAATTGGTGTGAGGTGTCAGAAGTCGAAGAAGAACTTCGTGTGCGTGAGGTACGTGTCTCAAAGGACTCTCATTCTGTGAGGACACTGCTGACGGTAGTACAGAAATTTGCTGAGCTTGTGTTTCTCTACAATGGAAAGAAGATGCACGCGAAAGCTTTGGACTTGCTTCGACAGTGCGTCTCTCAGCATCTACGGATCTTCCTGCAATAATATTTCCTTATAGCCTGAGCGAGACCGAGACCGATATACGAGACAAGCTTCAGCCTTCAATATCTTACCTTCAGAAGTTAGGTCCCGAGTACTTGGACCAAATCTTTGAGTCTTCGCGCTGGATATTCCAACAAGACCGCAATATGGCGTTTGAGGTACGCAATATTTCCTCGCATGAACCGCAGCTGTGGGGACCTGCCTCACTATACATCTAGATCTTTACATCGGACGATGTCGAGTTACCTCACGCTCCAGTAGCCGACTATCTGGAAAAGATCGACCCACAAATATCCGCCAGATACCTTGAATATCTTATCGAAGAGAAGGAAGAACATGGCTCTATCTTCCATGATCGGCTAGCTGAACTATACCTGAAAATGACGCTGACTGCGAAGAAACGGAAGGATGAGAGTACGTTCATGGGTTACTTGCGCAATTGCTTCTCGCGTTGACCTAACATTCGAGCAGACGCACAGGCTTCTGTATACTCGAAGCTACTCCATTTCATTAATACTACGAACTACTACCGCCCCGATCGGTTATATGGTTTATTGTCGTCAGAAGGTAAAGAAATCCCTGCATTCCGGCCAACGCTGCTGCAATTCACCATCTTGGCAGATCTTTTCGAAGCTCGGGCGATTTTGCTGGGTCGTATGGGCAGACACGAGCATGCACTCGAACTTTACGTGTACAAGCTGCAAGACTACTTGAAGGCCGAAGAGTGCGTCGTGCAATGGTCATAATTTAACCTGCTTTCCTCACCCTACGCTAGGTACTGTAAACGAATATATCAATCGGGTAGCCCAACCCACGGCATTTTCTTGACTTTGCTGAAGCTCTACCTTCGGCCTACGGTCAAACTATCACAGAGTCTCCTCCAACCAGCTCTAGAACTCATTGGTCGACACAGCCCGCGTTTAGATCCGGTTGAGACCCTACAACTCCTCCCTCCACTCGTAACAGCGCGGGACGTGCGACCATTTCTACAAGAAGCCCTCCGAGCACCTATCTTTGGCAGCCATGTCTCTCGTGAGATCCATAAAGCCCGAAATGAGCAGATTGCACAGAAGTTAATGTTCCTGGAGGCGAGACGAGTGAAGGTGACTGATAGTCGAATGTAAGTGACCTGCTGCGCTTCAGGCCCAACAGCATTTAAAATTTTCTTAGATGCCCGCAGTGCCATAAACGCCTCGGAAATAGTGTTATTGCGGTCCATGCCCCTCGGTATGAAAACCTTTTTCGCGCTGCCTGTCTGCGCCACTGATCACTGATAACTTTCCGGTACAGCGGGGAAGTCACACATTACCAATGTCGGGAGGCGTTCGCGCGCAGGTTGACAGAGCCGAAGAGGAGATGATGCTCCAAGATATCTATTTGTTTAGGCAGTATATTGATGCACGAATATGACAATCGAGAGCTCTATCGATCGACGAAACGAAATGACCACATCCCACAAGTCAAAAATGCAAAAAGCTGAAAGTGCGATGTCCATGCGGAATATCTACATGCTACAACAATGCGAGTGATCTATCTATAGAGATGAGCAATAATGTACAATACTTACATACGTTACTACAATAACATACAGACTAGATGCAGTCCACACCTACAAGAAAGTCCGATTTTTCAGATCGCGAAGGACTTCTTTCACGATCCGGAGCCAGATGTTAGCTCGGTCTATTTCGTCAAATGCGCCGTCTACTCGTGCACCAATTTTTCGTAGAAGTAGTCGTCGGAGTACGCGCGAGTCCTCGTCTTCGTCCTCTCTCAAAGTGGAGGCGAGTGACACGGTAGAAGACTGGGCAGACGAGGAACGCGAGGATACGTTGCTTGAAGGGGGGGAGAGATATCCGGAACAGCTCACGACGCCAGAGAATGCGGAGGCGTGGATCTTGTCCGGGGAGAAGGCGAAAATATCGTCGTACACGGGGATATGACGCAGGCGAAGTTTCTCGATGGATGCTTCTCGCGTCTAGGCGGATGTCAGTTTCGGTTGATCGAATGGAACGCAGAAGGATCTTCACCTTCACTGTTCTCTTGATTATCCTTTCTGCACGAGAAATAGAATGACAAGCAGTTGAGATCAGATGGTCCACCTGTGGGAAATCATATATGAGCGGCGAGTATATCAAGGGGTAATTGTCACCTACACCATGCAGGCACTCATCTATGCCAGAGAGATCGCGACTAGCAGCAGCTAAGACCACAGGAGATGAATGTGCTTCGCACTGCAAGTGCTCCAGCTGTGATGCGCCGGTAAGAGGTTTTTGACAGTCGTCGGTGCCAAATGAGATTCGGACCAAGTCATCCTTCACCTCTCTCCCCACCGCACAGCTGCGGTCCTCCAGGTCGTAGGTGATTTGCAGTCGAAGAGGCTTCTCCGCGACAATTTTCTTCTTTAGCCATGCCTTCAGCTTCGAAGCCCCGCTCTTCTCCACCTTCTCGTAACGTTTCCGGCTTTTGAGCAGGCTCTTTAGCTTGGTTTCTTTGGATGGAATCTTGTCTTCGAGAGAGGAAATCGCCTCACGAGACATAATTTCTCGCTCGATCTCGATGAGGTTGGCGAGATGCGCCTTGTAAGTCGTGGAGTCCGCGCTAAGGATGAAGGAGTCGAGCCACTCTGGCCATGGAACAGTACGCGCACCAGCGGTTGATGTGGTCTCGAACGATAGCGGTGGTAGACAGTCCGTAAGCACTGCAACGTCCTTGAACTCTACGGGGATGACTTCTTTTGGTGAATGCTTCGCATCAACCTCAATCTCGACGGCTGTCGTCTGCGAGTCTTCCGATCCTCTCGGCAATCTCATGCGTCCCAAACAGAACCCAACGCATCGTCCGCCAGGATAAGACTTCACTTGCTCCTCCACGTCATGGGATATATTGTTCCATAAACGGTCAACATCGTTGAGAACTTCTCTCATATCGCGAAGTTCCTTCGCAGCCTCATCGCATTGACTGCGGAAGTGCGCGAGAACGTCATCTCCGGTTTGCGACGCGTTCTTCAGAAGTCGCTGGAAGCCATCGAGCTCTGCAGGGTCACGCGCGAACTGCAGCTCTTTGGAGACATGGTGGAAATTATCCAGTAGGCGCTCGGATAATGAGGTAACGTCGAAGTCGTGCGGAAGGTGAGTGGCTGTTTCTCGTGTGGCAGCCGAGGGCGCAGGAGACGCCCACCCCGAGAATGAAGTTATGGAAGCAAGAGATGTGGCCGGCCGAATTGTGCGGTCCGAGAGCGAAGATTGGGGCCTGAATACTTCCCCAAACGCAGCCCGAAAGTGGGGTTTGGCTACTTCAAGGGGCGTAAGCCTGGATAGCCTGAGTCAACAACGTTACGGGCGAAAGAGATAGGCAAGACCCACCCCCTCGAGTTGCGTAGATTCTGCACTGCACCCGTGGTGTCACAATCAAGAAAGGCCACAAGTACCTCAATACATTCGCCGTGCTCGGCGGCGATGTGCATACACGTCTCGTCATCCTTGTCTCGTGCTGATAGCGGAGCACGAAGGTCGCGGATCAGATGTACAATGAATTGATACAAAGATTGGGTGGACTCGGGGAGGTTGTCGACGACGCGGGCCAAGTGAGCGAGGCAGTGGAGCGGTGTATAGTCTTCGACAGCCGTGAACAGGCTAACGTCGGCTCCAGCACGATAAAGAGCGTCGAGAACCTCGATAGAGGGTCGTTGTACAGAGACACAATAGTGGATGGCGCTCCATCCTTCCGGGTCAGGTAGATTTACAACAACTGGTTGGGGCTCGATGGCCGAACATGGGGGTGATGATGGAAACAACAATGAGTAAAGGACGGGGATATCGGAAGCGAGTACAGCTTGTACAATCGAATCGGTGAGGCGTGATGTGATTTGGGGGGAGAACATGGCCGAGGTAGGGAAGCTTGGCGAGGAGGCGGATATATACGGAGATATTTGACTGATGTTGAGGCCACTATGTGGTGTAAGACCTCTCTTGTTACCCATCTACAGCAAGTATTAATGTAAGGTGCCGATGAAGACATTCCTTGGCACTTACCTCGCTCTCGCGCCAGCGGTGGCAGCGTAGGGCGTATTCACACGACCAAAGTACGCGGGGGTGCGGTAGAGCAAACTGGACAGAGGAGCGATGATTTCTATCTCTCGAATCCGGTCGCGCGGCGTGAGCGAGCTAGTGCGATACGCGTAAGCCTCGAATCGAAACCAGAGTGATATATAATCACTTACAAGCTGCTGGACGACCTCAAGTCTGCCGTCCCGCGCTGCATCTGTTCGATAATTCAGCCAAGGCCAACAGCATAATCTTGCGACTTACACATGAGCGGTGTGGCGCCATCGGTGTCCATGCCATCGACGGACACTGCTCCTGCGCTGCATTCGAGAAGAGCATCTACGGCAGGGGGCATGTCAAGCCATGCAGCCATTCCAAGGGGTGTTACGTCGTTGATGGAGTCTTGGGGGGCATTGAGGGTGTAGAGGGATATATCTGGATGGGAAACCACTAATCGTAGGACATCTAGACGGTCCTTTGACATGAACGACGCGTCAGACGCGTCAATTGTCTCCCATCTGTTTGTCATGGTATGAGCGCCAATGCGCGCGCTCCACGGTAAAAAGGTAACAATGCTGACCTGTCTGCAGTGAGAGCGCACGTCAGCACGGTTCTGCCAGAGTGATCGGACGCGTTGATGTCCGCGCCAGATTTGAGAGCGTCCTGCACCCCAGATAAATTTCCCTCGGACGCAGCTTGAAGTAGCGCAAAGTTTTCAAAAGAGCGTTGTACCAGTACCCGACTCATCGCAGGTCGTCAGTGGTCGTGAGGAGATAGCGGAGAAAAGGAAAGCAGGAGAGAGTAAAAAGGATATTTGAAGACTACAATCTTATGTGTTTTTGCAAGAATCCTGTGTAAGCAGAGAGAAGAGAGACGTCGATTGATAGATTGACATTTCGTTTGAAGGCTTCTATACGTACACGAATAATGCACGAGGCAGAAGAATGGCGGCATCAGAAAAGAATGAGAATCTGTCGTACTGGCGGCGCGTTACATCCGGCACCTGAATGGCGAGAATGGCCTCGAGGCTCTACTATAACCGGCAAACGGAATCTCCTCTGAAAACAATGCCCTCTCTCCCATTCAACAAAAATATCTCACCGCAGCCAGAGGGGTTAAAAGGGCACAGGATTCCTCCCTGTCTGCTATTTGTCGCCCATCCGTCTTAGCCCTCGGAGCCCATGCCCAAGCGCCCAACCGCCATTACCGGATTTTATGCCTTTGCGATCCGATCGCGCGTCCAGTGATGCAGGGCGATATCAACGATGGGAAGAAGATGCAGACGTGTTGGTAAAGCTTATATCTGATGCCATGTAGAAATTGGTGGTACGTATGCAAGTGACGAGTGACGTGGAAAGAAGACCAATGCGAAATGATATGAAGAGTACATTTACTATCATTGAACTTGCCAAAAGTAAATAAACTGATTAAGGAAATAGTGGGAGTGTCCAGTACCCGCCCGACATTGCTCGTGGGCGTCGTAATCGAAGGGCGACCTTGTCTAATAATGTGTGAAGATATCTTGTGTAGACACCCTCATTTGGGGCTTGGGGTTTACAGAAAGGCATCCCGTGACAAAACTCCCTGTCATCACGGCTCATAACGTAAGTAACTGACCCAGAGGGAGCAAGAGGCAGGCCGACCAACCTTCACCTGCTCAAAGTTGGCAATGGCTCGATCCAACACCCACGCGTTATTCTGCAGACAGTCGACAGCGAACTTGACATTCAGCCCAGTCTGCTGGCATGTTTGCATGATAAGAGAACGCTGAGGCTCGGCCTGAGAGGACGGGGTACCGGTACATTGAGTGGCGTTGCTTCACTAAACAGATCTAGAAGACTTACGAAAGCAGATAGCGCTTCCTGTAACTGCGATTGAGCGTGCGACGGGATTAAGGAGGTCGACGGCGGTACTGCAACGGCTGCTGGAGCTGAAATTGCCTGTTCATTTGGCAATGGGTCTCCAGCTTGTATGCGCATCGGACCTGGCTTCCAGGCCTCGTGACTTGAGTAAGAGCGGATAACCCATTGGTCCGAGAGGATCATGACGTCCCAGCCATTAAGCTTTGCACTGAGAAGAAATAAAAAAAATTGGTGTCGGAGCAGAAATACGATTCCGAGGAAGCCTTACCGTGAACCTGGTGGAGCAGGTGCCAAGACGAAAGCCCGGTCAAATGATCGAACACCTTGAGAAGGTTCTGGACCTTATGATAAGAAACTGGTCAATATAATAAAGTGACCAGTCCTACCTTCAGTGAATTGACCGTGGAGGGATACAAACAACTTTAAGCTCTCGCCCTGTCCGACGGGCCAGGCATCGACGCAGAACTTCTCGGGTGAACCAGCCACCTCATGTTTCGTCTTCGGCATTGCCGACATCGCGCGTATCGCTGCCTCGCTTCCTAGGTGTAAGCTATTCACCACCTTGTCCACCCCACCTCCCATTCTGTTGAGATTACGAGAGCCCCCATTTAACCAAACCGACCATTCGAGTTTTCTTTGGTTAGGCATCTCCTTCGACGAATGATGTCCTTGAATACGCGCACGAGCCGGAATTGTAGTGTTTACGGAAAACGAGAATGTTGCGGATGGGTCATAAGCGTCCAGAAGTCCAGCCCGTTGATCATCAAACATCGGGAAAAAGCTAATGTGATTGGAAAGTTGAGCAAATGGGCGGAAACAAGGCACTTGACAATGTACTCACCGCATGAGGAAATTGCTAACGACAGACTCTTCGACGCCAGTGATAAATGGTGGTCTCATCTCGCACGGGAACGTCGTCGCTGTGGGCTGTTTGGCGGTAACGGGGTCCGAAGACGGACCAGGAGCATCAAATGAGATTGTGGCGATAGCCTCCTGATCCAGCATAATTAAAGAGGGAAATCGGCGTGCCATATCACTGTGAAGATCATTTTACAAAGGCTCAAAGCAAAGGATTCCTGTCCCTACCTCTTGTATTTGTCCCCTCGACCGTTCTTGATCTCCAAGTCGCGCAGGGGGTTCCCAAGCAGTATCAATTCTCGGAGATGCTCCAACTTTCCTTTCCGTCCAGATAGATAATCTATGTCTCTCCACATTTTGAGGTTGTTGTTTTGTAAAGATAAGTTAGCAATCGTGGGGAGATAATGTGCTAGCGTCGACAATATTTGCCCGTGGCTGATATTGTTGTTGGCCAGGGATAATGTTTGCACCTATTCATGTTGCTTTAGTACTATACAATCGATGAAGCAACTTTGAAACCTACGGCGGGCTTGAGATGCGACGCAAGTTTGAAGATGACCGAAGCTTCCCGAACCGACGAACCGGGTGCGCCGGGAGGGAGTAACTCGTGTTTCTGCAATTCTGGATCGTCCATCATTCGCTGGAAAGAGGAGTTAGCACTAAAGTTGCAAACTGTCAAGCAAATGTATCCTACCTCAAGATTCAGAAATCTTGCTTCCGGGTTCCACCGCCGATTCACAAACTCTCTCCATATATCGACGGCTTTGACCGCTACAGTGGCAACCCTCCCTCCACCGGTGGCCACCATATTACTGGGGCCACCACTCAAAGACGATGCGACAGCATTCCTGCGAAGACGCCCCACCGTCGTCGGCCTCGAGGCTCCGCGGATCGATAGACCTTCCGGAGCGCCTGACGTGCGCGTGGCAAGCTGCAACCGACAAAGAATCACACGAGTCCGCCGAAAGGTGGGGTGGGTACAGAATGGAACAAAGTGAGCTCGATGATACTCTCAATACAGGCGGACGGAATAGAAGGGGGTGGATGGCTGATAGGTACAGTACAGATTATAAACAAGGTCTCATATTTACCATGGAAGAGCGGCTTGGGCCGGGTTGGTTGTCTTTGAATACATCGATGGGGCGGGCGCGATGTGAGCGAATCTTGGATGTGCCCTTGCGCCCGCCGGGTTTATCAGAGACGTCGCGCATCCGTTCGTCACGGTCAATAAGCCCGGCGCTTTTCAGGGTCTTGGTGGCCAAAGTACGGCTGCCCGAAGCAGGAGTTGGACTCGAGAACATAGTGCTATTGGTTAGATGCAGCAGGAGGTGGTAGCGGTGGTTGCAAACCAAGAGGGAGTGTCTGTGCTGCAGTGGCACGTTCCGCTGTGTGGTGAGTAGACAAGGTTGCGGTTCCGACAGAACGAGGGAAATGCTGTGTCAGTGTACCTTGTGTTTATTTGGTGGACGCATCGCTTTGTTTGGTTCGCAAGCTCCAGCCAAACAATGACTCGGTGTGACTCACGTCACAACTCGAGGAAATTAATATTTTTTTTGGGAAACGACAAATAAGTAGTAAGGTAATTGTTGCAAGAGGGGTGAACGCTGGAGAACGTCAAATAACACCAGAACAAATACCAAAGTAACAACAACAAGACAACCTTTTCTCCAACGTACGATACAATGAACAAGAAAATAATGCAAAGATCGCTACCCTTCTCGTCTCGACCCATTAGGCTGATACATGTATTGGTGGGTCGCCACTCCATGCCCCGAATTCGAGACTGGTCTCGAAACAGAGGAGGACGACGTCTGGTTTGGGCGTGGTCTATAATAGTTACCTCCGCTACCTCCACTACCGCTCGGTCGTTCAGATCCACCGGCGGCCGAATGGCTACGCGATGAAATAACAGGCGACGTCGCTGCAGCAACCGTGGGCATTGGATATGGGAAGGATCGAGGGGCTGACGAAGAAGTCGACGCAGCCGGCGCTGCTGGGGCGGGAGCGTGACGGATGGCTGGGGAAGGCTGGGCAGAGGTAGCTGAGGTCGACGGCGTTGGCGATGCAGATGTAGTAGGGGCTTGTGCTTGAGCCGCTGGTGGCGCCTCGGGGGGTGGGTCGCCGTTTGCAGGCGTTGGTGCCGCTGGTGGAGGACGCTCTGACGGTGTTTCAGTCTCGCGCCTGCGCTTTATACCCCGAGACGAGCTCTCTTTCAGGCCCAGCGACGTTGCTTTGATGAGAATTTGGTGCCTGGTGTCGATGACATTAACACGGGAAGGATGTATGACTGATGCGGACAGACCTTGTTCGGGTGTTCCCCCACTTATCCACAACCCAATCCCACGCAATTCCATCCCCGTCCGTGCTTTCTGCTCGACTTTCTTCCGCGAGTTTCTTCAGCCTCTCCGTCTCCTCATCCGACCACGCACCCTGGTTCCCACCGGACGAACTTCCGGCACTAGGACCTCCATTACTGGAGGTCGCGGCAGGCTGAGGTGGATTCTGTGCAAGAGCGGGAGGGTAATACCCACCGTACCCTGTATACTGGTAGTATGGCGCAGTGGGATACGCCGTACCCCCTGGAGGAATATACATGGGCGGATACATCGGCTGTTGTGGCTGTTGCTGCTGCGCGCTCATTGAGACGACGAAGCTTTGCGGGTTTGTAATAACGGATGCGGAGGTAGAGGCGGGTGCGGGTGTGGGCGCGGGCGCTTTTCCATTGTTCGCGGTAGACGTTGAGGTAGCTGGTTGAGACGGAGCCCCGGGGGGAGGGAGATGTCCGTAACCTGGGATCATAGGGTAGATCGGTGGCGGCGGATGGGCAGTTAAGCGGGCCGGGCTGGATAGCTTGTATCCAATTGTGCGTGAGGCAGCAAGTTAGGGGTGGAAATCGCGCGAGGGTACTTACTAGTGTATCACATATTCTTTTTGCTTCACTGAGCATGGTCATAGGATCGACTTTAACTGCAGGCCCCATCTGATAGCACTGCGCGACAACCAGCGGAGGAGTCCCTTTCTGTACCGCCGGTGACGTGAGATATAGCACCAGTCACGCACGCGATGGACATAATACTGACCACAAGCTCCTCTGCTGCACCGTAGAATTCAGCGCACAGATTTAATACACGCCACTGAAATTCGTAGTATTGTTGGTTATGTGGGTGCACCTCACCGGCGCCAAGTGGGGGTGCATACTGATGGAATCCATGTTGTTGTGTCCCGGGGGCACTAGCACTGGAGCTCGTAGATTTCGAGGGGGGTGCGCTGCCCTCCCCTGATCCACGTGCACGCCTGTTCTTGGAGCCTCGTGGCCGCCCTGGTCGGCGCTTCCGTCCGCCCTCGGGATCTTCAGGAGGTTGTTGAGCCCGTTGAGACTGATTGGCGCGTTGTTTTGGTCCCGTTTCTGTCCGACTTCCACTGCCAGTGCTTCACAGGGATACATCAATTGAGCAACACGCATACACCCACCGGAAAGGTAATAAATGCCAAAAAAGATTGTTTACTCCGGTGTGACGCGTGGAACTAATGGGTATGTACACACCCTGAATGATCTCCCCGGCGAGTATCCTCGTCTTCTTCACGTTGTTCAAGCTGTTCCTCGACGGCGCCCTCATCTACATCTTCTTCCTCCTCCTCTTCCTCCTCGTAATGTGGTTGTGCTACGCCATATTGGGGGGGATTAAGAGCATGCGAGAGCGGCTGGTAGTGCTGTGGGTTGTCCATAACGCGCACGATCTAACCTTCAGCGATTCCTTGGTTTGACGCCGATCCTGATGCGCCAGGCCTGGAAGTAATTTTGGTTATGTGTGGGTATATAGGTGGATAGATAGAAAATAATAAAGCTACAGGTTGTACACCCAAGTTTACTGTCGATCAATATTCGGGGTGGTTTGGGGTGGTATGCACACAGCCGTGGGAAGGGATGGGAGATTCAACCCAGGGATTATTGGGGAAATCTATCAATATTTATATCTATTTGGTTAGGGTTTCCAGTCGTGTCAAGGTGAAGCCTGGCGAAGACCACTCAACGCCCTAAATGACATATTCTCATACTTTTGTGATTCTTACAGTGACCAGCTGCACCGAGTTCTAACACTGCCGGTATCATTGCTAAGCCTCAGATTGCAGCAGCTCCTCTTAGAGTGTTCACATGATCCCGGCAAGACTTTCTGAAGCCTCAAGCGCCCATGATGCGAACCTTATGATCTGAGTTGGCGTCTTATTATGTATGCCATGCAGGGGTCATTTATGTCAACACGGCGGGTATGCTGGTTGCGAGTTCTCTTCCCCTGCGACGATGGAGCTGTACATTGCAGTAATTGCTTTCGTATTGTTCATCCTCTTGACGAATCTGGTCCAGAGGCAAGGAAATACAGACCTACCACTCCCTCCCGGTCCCACACCCCTTCCTATCCTAGGTAATCTGCTTGCGATTCGGCGTGATGCCCCTTGGAAAACTTACAAAGAATGGGGTGCGACCTACGGTGTGTTTTGTGCGTGTCACTCGAGAGCTCTGTTGATGCTGTTTTTTCCAGGCGACCTCATATACACTCGTACTCTTCGCCAAGGGGCCATCGTCATCAATTCAGAAAAGGTCGCTCGCGCACTACTTGAACACCGTTCGTACAACTACTCTGACAGACCTCGATTTGCCACTATTGAGCTGTATGTACCTTTAATTTCGCAAGGCTTGTATCCTTGATCACTCTTGGTCTTCCGCACCACAGGTTTGGGATCGCATTTAGGACCGTATTTCTGCCTTATGGCGACACATGGAGGTTACATCGCAGGCTCTACCATCAGGCTTTTAGTGCGGATGCTGCTGTCCAATACCGTCCCATGCAGCTTCGGAAAGGGCGCCAGCTCCTACTCGACCTTCTTGGTGATCCCGAGGGTAACGATTTGGAGGCGCATCTCCAGAAGTTGGTTGGGCTCTGTTTATTGAACAAGGATCTCTCTGACTACTATGCAGTCATTCTGCCTCCATCATTATGTCTGCCGTATATGACTACGACACGCAGCCTCGTGATGATCCTCTAGTAGCCATTGTGAAAGGCGCAATGAAAATGGTCATCGTGGCTTCAACTCCCGACAAAGCTGCTATCTTGGATGCCTACCCGATTCGTGAGCCGTCAAATTCGTTCCTCTGACACGTGCCAGCTCACCTTTTGATAGTGACACGGCTACCTCCCTGGTTCCCTGGCGCTTCCTTCAGGCGTCACGCGCTCAATTGCAGAAGTTATATTTCAGACATGGTTGAAAAGCCATTTGAACACGTGAAGAAGAATATGGTTTGTCTCGGTCCTCAAAAGTAACTCCAATTAAAGCTTGCTCGTAGGCAGCGGGGACGGCGGGTCCCTCTATGGTGTCCGAATCACTGAGAAAATTTGAAGCAGAAGATGACTATGGGCTGTATGAACAGGCCATAAAAAATTCTTCAGCGACAGCCTTCAGCGCAGCGTCCGAGACTGTGGGCAAACCTTGAGTTTATCTGGCGGTTAAACCTTGATTATACCCCCAGACATACTCTACGCTGCTCGTCTTTATCCTGCAAATGGTTCTCAATCCGCATGTGCAAGAGAGAGCCAACGTAGAGATAGAATCGATCGTAGGCACCGATAGGCTCCCTGATTTCGGCGATAGGCCTTCTTTGCCTTACGTCGAAGCTATTCTCCGGGAAACGCTCAGGTTTTACCCCGTGTCTCCTTTAGGTTGGGTTCTGGCATTAACTTCCACCTAGATATCTCACAACTATTTGTAGGAATTCCGCATGCTTCGGTGAACAGCGATACTTATGAAGGATATCACATCCCAAAAGGTTCGCTTCGATGAGTTAGTTGTGGCGTTGTCATTAACTGCTTGGTAGGGACCGTTATCATCGCAAACCACTGGTGCGTGGCCTTGGTATTTGCCTCCTTTGGTCCGCCTGATATCTTGTAGGGCGATGTCGCGCGATGAATCCAAGTATAAGAATCCCTGCGACTTTAGTCCGGAGAGGTTCATCACCACGACGGGAGGGCTCAACGACGACACAGCTACTTTTGGCTTCGGTTGGGGCCGGAGAATATGTCCAGGTATCTTCTAGATATAAGCGAACGTCGGCGTCACGTACTCAATTTGTTTAGGTCGGTTCGTTGCGGATGCTTCGCTGTGGTCGGCCATCGTGTCCATGTTGGCTGTCTTCAAGTTCACAAAAGCCAAGGATTCCCAAGGAAGGGATCTTGATTTCGAGCCGAAGTGGACTGCTGGTGCAGCTTCGTGAGTGCCCTCTCATGCATTGTCCTTGAATAAAGGCTATATGTTCATCATTTGGACAACAGCCGGCCTGTCAAATTCCCGTGTCGCATCACCCCACGACAAGCAGGCATGGATTCAAAGAAGCTTGCGCAGCTCATTGACTCAAGTATGTAACATGTCACCACATATCGCGACGGGACTGGCGGGATTCTTTAGGCTCTCGGATTCTTGTTGTCTCGGGACATAAGATATCCATCGTGGGCATCTTGTCACGGTTCTGGCACAGAGCTAGTAGTGGGATTTTGTTTTGATTGCAAGTGTGCATACTAGAACCCGTCCACAACAACTGCATTCAGACTTCAACGACACTAGTAAAATGCCTCGGAGATGCCCACGGCGCCTGGCGCACCACCCCTCCAGCTTCATGACTTTTGTGGGTCGTCACATCCCCAACTCCTCCAACATCAAGTGGCAAAACTGCAGCTCAGTCAAACCATAAAAGCACCAATATACTGCCGAAAGACCAATCGGTCCCCCTTGTTGCCAGGGTGCTCATACAGACACAACTGGCTTTTACCGGTCCCGTATACGAACGATTCGAAATCGTCCTGCTTTTTGTCCTTTGAGAAATGTCGGCAACTGCCCACCTCGCCATATCTAATGCATCAATTAGATGCCAGTGAGTTGCATTGCAAACCTCAGCATAACAGCCGTTGAATGCAGCACCGTATTCCTTGAAAAGGGGTTTCTAGGCGGTGATCACGACGATGGTGGTAGCGATTAAAAGGGCAGCGATCTGCGGAGCACGCCTGATTATCATCTAATATCAGCGGTCAGCACGAATGTCTGTATATACGAATAGACGTATTTGTACGATAGTATGGTGTGAGGTTGCTTTTCGGTATTGCAATGCGTGCAGCGTTCAGTACGTCGAGTGTGATTTTGACTGCTTCTCAGTACGACAATAACGACAGCAGAGACGATTGACATTAATCTCGGTTCTGTGTAAGAGAGCGAGGACAGATTAGACTGAACGCCTGTAACGTTAGAAAACGAGGATGGACAGATCAAGCATGACAAGGCTCACACAGCAGTATGTAGGGCAGACAAGGGGCGCTTTGGGGGGATCCAGGGGACCTACGGTGGTGGGTTAGTCACGTGCTTATAATTGAACGATGGGGGGCAGCATTAGTGGAGTTACTTACAGTACCGACTGCAAGCAGAACCGTTCTTACAATGTATACTGAACCTAGACCATTCATTGATGGTCAGTGGCACATGACAAGCCGTCCCGACGATTGTCTCTGAATGCTTCTCGTGGCCGCCCAAGTTCAACCTGACGCTTGGAGGATTAAGTCTGCGTTAAACCGTGAATATAGGTGATATACGTATAAAACAAGTTGAAGGGGGATAACTATCCAAGCACGTACTCGGCTCTGCTCTTGCTCAACGATATACCTTACGCTACTTCACTGCTGCTTCGCTCTTTCTCTACCTCCCAGATTTCCCGTACACCTTCCCTAAACCACACCACATTCCACTCCACCAAACCCCTGCGCATCTCATACACCGTCGTCGGAAGGAGCGCGAGCAGGGCCAGGTGAGGCGTCACCAAGTGATACGAAAGCGTGGTGCCTGGGTGCGAAGGTGATAGAGATGTTGCAGCGGATGGATAAAATAGTGGTTTTGAATTTTGCGCATCAACAGGAAGATTGGCTGGTGTGTGGGGAGGGGCTTGGGGAAAGGCCATTATAGTTGATGGAGTCGACAAAGGCGGTGTCGATGATGGGGGAGGTGGCAATGTCGGTGGCGGCGTTGGGGTGGGCGAGAATAAGCCAAAACGAGGGTCAGTGTCAGCATTGGATCTGATATTGAGAGTTAGACGAGTGCAAATTTTATTGGGATGGGTTCCAAGTCGCACTTGTAAAGGGGGCCGAAAGAGGTCAACATCTGCAGATAATCGCAGCATAGGTTATGTGTCGCTTGGTCTACTGGAGAATCATCGGTTGCAAGGTAGAGCTTGCTTGTCGTGTCAAACAGAAACGCCTTCGGTGAAGACGTGTTCTGTCAATAGTGTTAAATTGAGCGTAAGAAATGCAAGGGTGAGCGTACGGAGCAGAAAACGTTGAGTAAACCTTCGAGATAAGGTAGTGAATCGATCAGCTTGTGAAGTACTCTTGAAAATGCTTCTTGAAGGGAGTGGTCGTAAACCGAGGTTAAATGGAAGTTCAATGGAACTTGTTCGTATTCAGGAGATTCATCCGCCAGACGATCCACCACCCGTTCATGTATCTGACGGAAGTTTTCTGGACAAGGTCAACACAAAGGTAAGAGGCCTCCGATGGGACACGTACCAATCTTGTCGTCTTCTTGAAGTTTCTCAGCTTTGTGTACAAAGACCTCGAAGTTGATGTCTGGATTTATCTGGCAGGCAGCGACGATAAACTCGACCAGCTTCGATACCGGCTGTTGATATAGGTCCTACGGATACGGAATTCAGCTGATGTGGAGAAGGGAAGCCATTGAAGCTTACTCGAATGTCAATCACAAAGATTATAGTTGCAAACATCGACAACGGAGCACCCAGTGAGTCAACGGTAATGTTTCCAGGGCAATCCCAAATCTCCAAAGGTATGACTGTGCTTGTCCATTGAAAGTATGTGAGAGATCATATCGAGCAACTTGAGGAGGCGGGCAATGCTCACTCGTAAGCATGTTTCGTTACACGCATGGTTGGTTCGAGATAGAAAGTCTGCTTTGATGGAAGATGGTTGAATAACACTTGTTGAATCGAGGTCTTTCCGCTCCTAAGTACTTGATGTGAGCCAGTGGGCCTGAGGGAGCAAGCACACGATATCCGCGCACCTTCTAGTCCCAAGCAGCAATACCTTCGTCCGCTGAGCTGACCCATTCTTCTCATGTTGCATCGCGCTAAAGTATGGATTTTGAGACGAGTTCATCTCATCCGGACGCTGAACTTGACGTTGATTGACTTGCCACTCGAGTCTGAAGCTGGATCGGACGCAGAGACTGTGACCGGGCCATGTCACCGCCACAGCAAGGCCGCGGAGTATGAACGTAGTATTTGAAGGATCCATTCGTCACGGCTGGCCGCTCTGATGCCGAAAATGTCTTGGCCGAGCTACAAAAGGAAATGTTTCGGAAGTTGAAACGAACGCACGTTCGAGGATAACTTGGACTTGAACGGTGAACCGAACGCGAACGTTCGTGTGCTTGGGCACTTTCTGACGCAAAGATTTCGGGTTGGCTCGCGGCTGGAAATCGCTCGTACGACCTCTAGGAAACTTTCGTTGTCGCATTTTCAGGACAAGGACCCCGCTGGACATCTACGAGCTATTGCGGTGAGCAGCGATGAAGTTCGGAAGGAAAATCACCGTGCGTGATTATAACTTCTAACCGCTAAATTGCTACAAGGATGGCACTTCATAACAGACCGATCTCTACAATGAGTGGCGACCGTTCTATATTGATTATAATTTGCTCAAGAGGGAGTTGAAGGTACGTCGCGTCACGACCACAAGAATGGAGTATAACTTTGGCGCGCGCCTTTCCAGAATCGTACAACCGCCCACAATTGGAACGACCGCGATGAACGCGAGTTCACTGCTATGCTGAAGCGTGAACTGGACAAAATCCACGACTTTCAGAAGCAGAAGGTACGCTCGCCCCTCTTTTGGTTTGACTTACTGTATTAATTGACTCGGAAGACGGCGGAGCTATCTCGACGAATCCGGGATGCGGAAAAGGACGTCAAGCGACTTGTAGCTCAAGAAGCTGTTCAGGAGAGCGTGGCTCCGTCCCCAACTCGCTCGACCGATCCGGAATCCCACCAATCACGCCCTTCCGACTATGGCCCAGACGAAGGTTCAGACGATGACGATGACCCAGACGACGAAGATTCACAGGCTACTCTCGAAGACCTTTTCCATGGGTTAGAAGAAGAAGTCGCTACCCTTGTCGCCGACGTTCACGACCTTGCTTTGTATACGAAACTCAACATCACTGGATTTTTGAAAATTCTAAAGGTCTGTTTGTACGGCTGGTCCGCCTAATTTTTCTATTGCTCACCTACCTGTTCATAGAAACATGACGTTGGTTTCATCCTATAATTCATGTGCCTGGCTCACCACTCAGACCCTTTCAGAAACAAACAAATCTTCCCTTGAAGCCAACCTTTATCCAAGATTATCTCGAAGAGAGACCATTTTACAAATACAACTGGGACGCCTTGATAGTGAAGCTTTCCAAGCTTTACGACCTGGTGCGCACTCGTGGTCATCCCGTCCAAGGTGACTCGAGTGCCGGTGGAAACCAAAGTGCGTTTGTGCGGCAGACTACCAAATACTGGGTTGGTACTTGGTGCAATATTGCAGACGAGCCATACTCACAAACAATAGGTCCATCCGGATAATCTTGTCCCGCTAAAACTGGCAATCTTGAGGCATCTGCCCGTTCTCGGTAGGCCTTGCGAAAGTTGGTGACATGGTGACCATCAGCTGACTGAGTTTTTTCCCCAGTGTTCAACGCTGACAAGGAATTCGAACCCAAGGATGCCGGTTAGTCTTGTGATCAATTTCGGGGATAAAAATTTACAAGCGCTTCAACCGTCTTGCAGCTATTACGTCAATATACTTTGACAACGAAGAACTTGAGTTGTATCTAGGACGCCTGGAAAAGACGGAAGGCGCTGAAGCCATTCGACTTCGTTGGTATGGTGACACCGATGTCAAGACGGCAAGCACATTGTTTCTACTTCTTGCTATGGGCTGCTGAATTCGATTACCATGCTAGATATTTGTCGAGCGAAAAACGCACAGGGAAGACTGGACTGGCGAAAAGTCCGTCAAGGCGCGGTTCGCAATAAAGGAGCACTTAGTAAATGCTTTCTTGGCTGGAGAGTACACCATGGATGCCGAGCTACAGGCGTTGGCCGACAAGGGCAAGAAGAGCCAGCAAGAGGTGGATTCTATGATACAGCTTGCGAATGAGGTACAATATCGTGTGCTCACGCGACAGTTTACACCTGGTATGTGATCCAAATCGCAGATTGACGGTCATTTAATCGGGTCGTAAGTCATGAGGACGTTTTACAATAGGACTGCCTTTCAACTTCCTGGTGATGCTCGCGTGCGTATCTCGCTCGATACAGAGCTCACCATGATCCGAGAGGATAACTGGGACGGGCGGGTCCGTGCAGGGGACAACTGGCGGCGCACTGATATTGGCATCGACCATCCATTTGATCAAGTGGTGGCGGAGGACAAGGAACTTTTCAAGTATGTCGAGCTATCTTCGTGCTGCCGTCGGCTACTAAACGTTGATAATAGATATGGAGTGCTCGAAGTTAAGCTGCAAACGCAGTACGGACAGGAGCCTCCGTCGTGGGTGACCGACCTCGTGCAATCGCATTTGGTTGAAGCAGTCCCGAAGTTCAGGTTTGTGGGCTTGTCGTCGGCACTGTGCAGCCGCTTACCAGTGTTCCCTATAGTAAATTTATTCACGGATGCGCTACGCTCATCCCCAACCGCGCAGATTTGGTTCCGTTTTGGTTGCCTCAAAGTAGGTCTCGTAGCTGGTGTACTGTTGTCTTTGTCCTCACCAGTGTCCTTATTCAGTGGATACTGATATCCTCAAGCCCAACACTGGCTACCTAACCGTTGAGCGCCCCGCGCCATCGGCTTCCTCTAAGAGCACTCCTGAACAGCAATCATCTGGAGCCATGACACCTTCGCATGCCTACACCGAACCTATCTCGGAGGGTGAAGAGGACGAGGAAATGGTCATGGCCCCTGCGAAGGACGAAGGCAGGCGTACCGGGCTTTCTCAGCAAGACGTCGCGGATGCCGTGGCATACCGCGAGAAGTCCCTGAAAGAGCGTGACGAAAGACCTGAGAGACCGAATGTAACAAGAGTCGAGAGCATCAGTGATCGAGGTGAAGAGGAGATCGATGAAGGTGGGGACGGTGACGTCGAAGATGATGAGCGTACTCCCTTCTTAAAGTCCCGGCCCTCCTCAGTCAAGCCGTCCTCTGCCGCTTCGAACCGCCGCGAGGCCCTGTCCATCGATCCTCTTGCCCCATCATCGGCTTTTGACGAAAGATTGAGGGAGCGTCTACAGGGAACGAATGCGCAACGCGAAAGCGAACGTTTGGATAACATTGGGCAACCTGGAGGGATTCTGGATGACGACGAGGACGGTTCAGCAATGCTCGAGGAAAGGTTACTAGCGAGGGACTGGATCGCTCCATTGGGTAAGAGGATTGCGGTCCCTGTTCGCGTTGAGCCGAAGGTGTATTTTGCCAACGAGCGGACATTCCTCGTCAGTCTTTCTACCGCTCTCTTCCTAACTGCTAAGTGACTTCCGTTATGATAGAAATGGCTTAACTTTGCCGTCCTCATTGGCACGATTGCAACAACCTTACTCAATTTCGTTCCAGCTAGCGATTCTAAAGGTCTCATTAGCGCTGCCATGTTCACCTTGGCAGCCCTTCTTGCCATCGCCTACTCCGCCGTCATATTCGTCTATCGAGCTATTCGTTTGAGGTCCCGCAGCGCTGAGGGTCTCTACTATGACAAGTATGGTCCCACAGCCCTTTGCTTCGTATTATTGGCTGCTCTAGGCACGAACATCGGTTTGCGTATCGCAGAAATGGCGGAGTAATAACATTGGGTAGCAGGATACTCTTGTCGTTTCGCCACTTACTTAGTATTGCTTCAGTTCTTTCCTCTCGGACTTTGATCCTGGACGTAGTGCATTTCTTGCCACCTGTAGCATAGCATCAATCCACCAGCATTTCTCGCGCAATTGCCTTATGCAAGCCGGCATCTTCGATATTGTCAGCTCTTTATTAGTAGTAGATTCGTTGGACCGTATGAAACATAGTGACAAATAAAAGATTCGTATGCTGGAGTGTCCGAGAAGAGAGATAGGAAGATGCCGATAGTAAGATAGCGACGGCGTTAAGGGACACCACCAAGGAAGCGATAAAAACAAGATACCAACGAAGATACCTGCGATAATGCGTTTTGATGAGATGCCAACAAAACACAAATGCGTGGGATTGAAGAGGACCAAAGGTAATCGTGGAGCCAGCGGTACATGCAAGATGTGATCACTGGGCGTCGTCATGAAGGGTATCAGTCCTTGAAAGCAGCCGTCTATTCGTCCATCACCTTCCCGGTTTGCGGCATCTAGCCGACACCCAGCCCCTCCACCCACCTCGACTACCGCTGGCCATATCCATACGCCCCCTGCGGACCAGGTGACGGCCTCCTCGCACCTAATGCAGAAGGTGCAGGACTCCCCGTCCTGCCCTCCATGGGTACGCCGTACCCCAAGGCCGCCTGCGGACCAGGGGAACCACGACCTTGCATGTCATATGCCGCCTGTGGCCCAGGACTCCTTGTCCTGGCCATTTGAGTCATTGGAATGGCTTCTGCGCCGTGCCCATCGGAAAAGCCATCGCCGAAAGTATTAGGAACGGGGCCTCTATATGGGTCGTAGTACCCAGGTTGGCCGTACGTGCCAGGATCGTCGCGATAGGGCTGATTGGGGTTCAAGTGAGGAAGAGGTGGAACTGCATATGGGTCCTGACCGCTTCCGTACACGTCTGGAACCGAAGAAGCAGCGACAGAGTGGGCATAACCGCCTGTGACACTAGGGCTGGGTGCACGTGCAAGATTTATGTCGGAATCATTCTCTGTACCAAAGCCAGATCGGCCGGTAGATTTTGTTGGAAGGGCATGGACGTCCCCGCCACCATGAGTGTTAAGTTCTGGCCACTTAATGGCTTCGTCTGGGTGGGTGATATCACGTTAAGCTCGCAGCCATGTTTTGCGTGATTAACAACTTACTATCATCGAAGTCGGAGAAACGTTTCCGGGTGAATTTCCAAACAAAGAATGAGAGTATCCCAATTACTGCGACACCTCCCGCGACTGACAGACCAACAATCGAGCCAGTACCAAGGCCGCTAGAGCCAGAGCCACCGGAACTACTCGATGTCGTTGTTGGCGCAGCGCTGGAAGGTGCAGGGGCGGCAACAACGCTAGTGAAGACCTGTCCGTCAGCGTTCGTAGCCGTCGTCGCTATTGAGCTGTCGCCACCGGCGGGATTAGTTGATGATGGGTTGGTTGCGGTGTTGCTAGGTGGACTAGAAGATGGTGGCGGCGTACTGGATGGCTGAGATGAGCTAGCCGGAGTAGTTGAGGAAGTGGCTTGCGATGAGGAGGTCTGTGATGCTGGTGCAGATGACGCGGAAGCTGGGGTCGACGAGGACGCAGCGGGGGATGAACTCTGGTCGGGAAGTAAGGCGCGCACATGCAGCTCTTGCTTGCCACCCTCCAGAAGCTGGAAACGGGGCGCAAACGCAAACAGAAGGGTACAGGACGCCATTACAAGGAATAGCAGGCATCGTGTCGCCTTCTTCATCCTGGATTCCGCAGTGACCGTGTGACGAGTGAAAACCGAAAGTTAACGAGCGTTCTCAGTGGGGTTTTCGAGCGCAGTGTGTCTCTGAAATTGTCGACAATATGGTGGCCCTGGGGGGTATGCTTGGGCCCAGCTATGAAGCAAGCTTGGTAGCAGAGAAGAGACCTGTGAGCGACAATATTGCGTGAGCTAAAAGAAAGTTGAAGAAAAGGCAAAGCAACTGATTGATGAAGCCCGTTTCCGTGGCAGTGTCAGTGGGTCTCAATGTGACGTGACGTTTGGTGACGTCTGTCACGAAATTACCCCATGGCGGTCCCCTTGCACCGCTAATTTTTATTATTTCGCACTAAGGGAATGTTCTTCTGGCTCATAAACGGGACTTGTTTTGCTCCTCAGATCTCGAAGTATCCACTGCAACGCGGTCGAGGTTTATTGGCCGCGTAATTGTCGCCAAGCCCAACCCAGCCTCCCCTTCGCATCAAGATGCAATGGCCGTGCATGCGTCAGCCGGTCGACCGTGTGTTCAGCTGTGTTCACAGAAAGGTACGTTTCACATGACATTATGTGACTTGGGTCACTGACAGTGGTAGATGGGGATCAGTTACGGTCTATAAGTAAGTATGCTTGCTAGGTGACCATGCCGGGCGCCCCCTGCCCGTTCTTGAGAACACTAGTCTAACGATCTTCTCCCCAGGAGTTTTGCGATTTCGCGATGCTCTGTAAGCCACGCAGAGAATGAAAGCTCCTCTCCCTGCTGCTCTCGCAGCTCGATCAAATAGTTGGCGAATACGATGAGGGTTCCGTATCGATACCTGATAATAACATCAGAAAGTTCCCTCCCTGCCAGCTGAAACGTGGTTCTCACAGATAGTTCACCGCGATGCCCATCAACTTCCGGTGTTTTACACTCCCCTTCTCGGTGGCCTCGACCTTCAGTTTATAGCTGGACACCGCTAGTCAGCCTGTCCAGATGATCAGCTAGGGAAACCTACTCATATATCGCCTTCCGCAGGTTCTGCACGTCTTGCATGAGATCAATGGCATGATCCGTCAGCCGTTTCGCGATTTTTCCGTACGAAAGCACTCCGACAAGCTGTAAGATCGTCTTGTATTCTCCTAGCAGACATAAGACCAAGGTGAGCAAAGGGGCGCCTCGCAAACGACAGATACTTGCCTTGCAAGTATGCTTCTTCCTCTGATGGACCATCTATCGAGTCATAATTAATCGCCACGGATTCCTCCTGGTTGTCGATGCTATCGACTCCCTGCCAGCTCATTGTCGTCGAAATCAGACAGGCAGTGACCATTCCGGTCGTCGTGCGTCCTCTCCCCATTTGACAGTTGAATATGAAATCTCCGGCTTCAGAGTAGCCACATCGGACACGATCTAAGAGTTGCGAGAGCGCGTCCGGCAGTGGTGCCTGCTCATCCGTCTGGGCTACCAGTCAGCCTGGTCAACGTACGATCGGTATACCAGTAACTCACAATGGCCACACGGTCATAATTGATCTGGGTGAGTGGCGAGCAGAAATCAGAACAAAGAACGCATTACTTGACAGCAACGCCCACCTTGTATCCTTCCTTTGACATCAGATTGAACACATCCCTCGGGGTCATGATGTCTGCCTCCGAGACCGTCTCCCACAGTGGTATGATGGAGAATACGCCCGGTCTTTCCTCGACTTCGTCATGCAGTAGAATCCGCCCTCTTCCCAAGCGTAACTCACGCAGCACGTCCTTCTTGAAGCGCTCCTCCATGGTCTCGACCATACTGGTGGTGACGCCTGTTGCCCTGGGAATAATATATTACACATAGTTAGCCACTGTCAAGTCATGCACTTACTCGACGTTCTCGAGGGGTTTATCGACAAGGCGTAAAACATGGGGTCTTCCTGCAACATATATGACGGGTTCCTGAGCGATAGTGAGTGAGGATCGCTTCGCAAGGTACAGCGTGCACATACCTCACGCAGGGAGGTCCAGAACACCTTGTTATGACCCAGGGGCCCAGCATCGACTCTGTCCAGGGCTCGTCGGAGTCTTGATGGAGGTGGCATTGTCAACTCCACCACCGCAGAATAATTGGCACATACCCTTGAACAGTAGGCATCCCGCTAACACGCAAGGTTAGAAGGGAATTGGTGGGTTAAGGAGATTACTGACCTCCCACAGACCATCTTTCCATCCTCAGCCCCGCCCACCACAAACTCTGCCGAGTCGGCAGGCGACGAAGCACCAGAGGAAACCAGCTGTAGAGTTAGAGGCACACGCCTGAAGTTCGGCGAACCATCGATACGTCTGAAAAGAACACGTATTCCACACACGTGCTGGGGACAGGCGGTGGAAAAACTCACTCAGGGAGCGTCATCTTCTGCAAATTGGAGAAGAAATCACTCTTCAGGATTGTTGATGCAGATAGAATGCTTCCAGATCGATTAACAACAACCTGCTTTACTTCGTCTGGGTGGGCCATGCCATCGTTGACATCGGCACGCTCGAGAGGCTTCAGAGCATTCATCCCTTCTACAACGAGTTCCTTCTCGAATGTCTTGATGACTTGAACATAGGCTAAGTCAAGCTAAGATTTACTCAGAAATGCTGGCAAGCAAACCTGGTCTATTCTCGATAAACGTCTCAAACGTTTCAAACGACTTGATCGTGTCGGGTTCGGTGGATTGCAAGTATGCCTGGAAAACGATGAGCTCAAAGTAGCGCCTGAGATTCTGCAGTCCTGGTCCAGCCGTCGCGTCAGTGCCATCCCGCGGGGAAACTTCAGTGGAAAATACCTTTGGATGCATGACTTCGCTTTTGTCTGTCGTCAGCCGCCTGCTCGGCTCGAGTGCGTTCTTCCTCGATCGCGTCGCGCAAGTTGTAAACCTCCGCACACCGGTCGATAGCCTCGTCAACAGTATTCTTCACCGCCGGCCCTTTGCGGATGATGCGTAGCAAATCTGTGTGCGAGAGTGTAGCACTGAGCGGCGCACCATTCACACAGTCAACAACGTACTGTTGATCACTTGATACGACTCCCTTCTATTTGTGGGCTCGTCAGGTTGTCCATCTAATGGTGGGACCGACATGACGGAGATCGAGCGAGGAAGTAGGCGAGGCGATTTTTGTGCGAGGATTCTACTTTGCTCCAACCATCGTTGGATTAAGAAGATTAGAACCTATATCTCTTCCAACGTCAGTCTCGATTCTCGAATTTGACCTAATGCCCTTGAAACCACTCACCGATGTCAACGTACTTCGCCCCCTCCCAAGCTGACAGTTGACTACAATGACAGTGCTTGCAGAATCTGAGCGGACGACAACTTCCATAAGCTCATTTATATCTGCGAAATCTGGAGGTCGCTCCGCCGTTATCGGGATTCGGGCATACTGAACGTCGACCCCGCAGTCGAAGTTGGATGATGCCATAAGGTCTTTGAGTACTGCGATATTGCAGGGTTGCACCTCTTCCCACACTGGGATGACCGAGCCATCAGGCGTCTCTGTGTGTAGAAGTAGCCTTGTTTATCATGAGTATGTCAGCGTCGCAGGGTGCTTTGGGTCAGCTGAAAAGCACACCTCCCCTCGAAGGTGTTCAGCTCCGCCCGAACGTCGTCTCTCAGTCTCTCCTCTAAAACCTCCAACCTTGAAGCAGAGATGCCACCATAGTCTGGAAAGTCTGATTAGCTCAAAAAACACCTTCGGTGATGATAACAAACCCTTCATATTCCTCAACGAGAACCGCTCCCGCCTCAAGCAGTACGGCGCGCCATTGACGTAGACAATTGGCTCTTCCCTCAGCGTAATCCATACCACTCGATTGGCATTCGGGTGTGTGTCCTTGACAAGCTTCACCACTTCATGAAGGGCCGATTCAGTTGGTTGGCCGAGAGCGTAAATATTCGTTCCTGGTATATTCCGGAAGTTAATTGCTCCTCGCACAGAGTGCGAAACGCGGTGGGACTCCGATAACCACTGATCGGACTTGAGCAGTGTGCTGTGCGAAGAAAGCCCAGATAAGACGAACAGCCGACAAGATGAAACTAATGTACCTTTCTCGCAGGATGATGCCGCTCCGGTTCTGTTCAACGCCCGTATCAAATGCGCGCAACTGCAAATGGTAACAAGGGTATGGTTTACCTTAACAACGTGGTCACTGTACTCGTCACCTAGAAGCTGTCCACCGGCAATCTCTACATCATTCTTTTGCCCGGCCACGAGCGATTTGTCTTCCGCGCCTGATCTTGACAGTAATGTGAGGTCGTTCACGGGTGCAAAGACATTCAGGCGGGATCCATAAGACTTCCTTAGAAACATGACTTGGCTAGGTAGTTTGTGTCATCCGGCCGTGTCATCAGCGAAAGTGGCAACTAAACACTTACTTCCATATTTCTGTCCGTGCCTACAGACGTGGTGGTGTTAACGACCGGGTGTGAGGAGAGATCGTGTCACAAGCCCTTACCTTCAACCAGCTTGAAAATGACTGGTCGGCGTTCGATTCGATGTAACTCGCAAAGGCGATCATGAAGAAGCTGATAGATCAGTGGCTCAGATCCAAGAGACCAAAGTCGTGGGGAGAAAGAGTGCGTACTACTTCTCCAGGGACCGTCCTGCTTTCTTCAAGACGTCCTCTCTCTTTGCTTCATCCCCAGCTACCGCTGCCAGCGAGTACCTCATTCGATGGATGAGGATATCCTCTCGCAGATTCGTGACATGATCGCCTGTCATACATGTAATGGAATCAAAGGTCCGGGAGAAACCGAGGTAATACGCACATGCATCAATGACCCGATCTACCAGCCTCTTCGCCTGAAGTCCATGGTCCAAACATCCTAATAAACTAAGTATTACTCCGTAATTGCCCTGATGGGCTTTACGCAGGTTCTCCAGCAATGCAGGCTGTGCCATAAGTAATCCAATAGCGGATTGCGATTGAATATCTTAAGCACGGTCTTCAGAAAGAGTACTATAATGAAAAACGAGACACTGACGTTGTTGGAGGATAAGGGTTAGTTTCAGCAGAGATTTGTTCGCATCTTGTTGAGCGCTGGCATTCTCCAATGCTTGTGCGAGCTTAAAGTCGGTAGCTGGCTGGGGAAATCTTGCATATGAGCAAAGGATATGTGGTACCACTACATCGACGCACCTGATTTGTCGGCTGGAGCGAATAACAATCAGTGTGAATTAACTAGCAATCTAGGAATATGTCGGCTTACTGTGCTGAACCCTGAGGTGCTGCCACCCCGTTGGGCCCCGGTTCCATTGATAGCCAAGAAAGAAGATTTGGTGACATAGGGGTCTTCCGAGCCTCTCGAAAGCAAGATCTTCCTTCTTACGATCAAAGCAGCTACCATTGCGAACGTGGTGCGTACAGCGCCCATGCCGCACGAGAAAACGAGGGCGGTTCGGACTGGATCTGCGTTCTTGATGACGCGAAGGTATGCATCAAGATAGTTATCCTGTAGGCGTGGATCGCTCTCAAAGGCATACCAAACAAATAACATGGGTCCTACCTCGATGGGTCGATCAGGGGAGATGGGAATTCTAAAAATCAGGCGTATGCATCAGCCGCACACTTACAGTAGTAATCTAGATGGACTTTACCGGTGATACTAAGCATGAAATAACGAAAACGATAATGAGATCGCTAGAACACAATATAGCTTTTACGTACCTCGACATTCCAGCCATCCTTTTGCATGTTCTCCCAGAGTTCTTTCGATGTTCTTACATTGACCGTATCAACGTGGGTCCAAGTTGGCAGTATCGCGCCTTCGCCGCTTTCCGCCGCTGTCAATGTGTGCGGTCATTCGGGGGAACGAGGTCCGACGAATTTGTACGTACGAAGTTCATTGTGAGTCAGTACCAACCCTCCGTATCTGTGCGCCGTGTCAGATATAAGCCGAGGGCCCCCATACGTGCGGACAACTTCACTTGGTAGCTTCTTGTAAAATATCATTTTTCAGACGTTCCTCTATCGCTTCAAGATTTTCGGCGCGGTCAGATAGAGAAAGTGTTTTTCTTGGTTCAGATGCATCGCGCAGTACGAATGGCCTGCCAGATATATAAACTGTACAGAAGACACAAACCTTGTCAATGAATATCACACCAGTCCACGCTCACAAATCGCAGTTCGCGAAAGCTCGTCAATGGTGCATCACAGATATCCTAGATATATCGTATAATGTTCAGGCTTACCGATTGGCTCCTCTCGTGTAGAAAACCATATAACATGTGACGGATTGGAAGTTCCGGGGCGGCACCGGAGCACCGAAAGTATAGCGCGCAATCCCTGAGTCCGCGGTTGTGCAACTCCAAACACGTTGAGATTGCCTTGACGTGGTGCTCTAAAGTTCGGAGCGCCGTGGACATTGAGATCTAAGTCAAGGGCCCGACCTTGAGGTAACAAAATATCCATTTAGCACGTCATGAAGCTGCAGACGAGATCCGGAGGATTAAATACCTGACGGATAGTAGTCTGTTTTAAGTATGAAACCCCTCGAAAGTACACTTCCTGTTCTTGTCTTCACTATGGACGGTTCACTCCGTTTCAGATTGGCCATCAGGTCAAGTGACTGGATGCTCTCTTTAAGAGTCGTCGGAACCCTAGATTCGCTGACAACACGATGCGTGTCTGGACTATAGACGCGCGCCGGAGCCGACTGGAAGGCCGATTTGGCCATCAGAGGAGCGGATGCCGGACGTCCATCATTGGTAGTAGTTTCCTGGACTTCTGCTCGTATGCTTCGTTTCCCGTCAGCCATTGCAGTAGCGGCACTATCGAGTACAAGAGAGAAGAAAATTTCCGGAACGAACGTAAATGAAAGGGCGACCACAATGCGGCCAAGGGTTTGGGGCACTGAGCGGGAAAGCCATGATTATGCCACGTGATCAATATATTGAGTCACGTGAACATGAGAGGACCCCGTATTTCATATAGTTGTTCCTGGGGGTCAACATTCAACGTTCGACATTCACGCACCCATCCAGTGCATTGACAATATGAACTAGTCAATTAACCGTGGCTTCGTTACAGCGGCGCAGCCTGCATTTATCTCGGTCATGTATGTATTTTGTACAAGAAGCCATACTAAATTGTGCGTGGTGCTCGATACTTGAAGTGTTGTACAAGTCTATGCTTGTTACCATCCTTGGTCTCGGAATTATGCACAGCTCGTCAATAATACTCTCATGCCTGTTTTTTGTATTGAAGGCAACGACCCGGATGAGAGGTGGCATTGGACTGCATGGATGGTGACAGGCTTAAAGCCGGCACCCGACGGCTTGTTTTATCAAATCTTTCCCCGACGAGAGCAACAGCATCAGTTGACAGGAAGACGCAAGGGCGCCGAGTCGATCGAACCTCGAGGAAGCCGGGACATCCTACGATAATTTGGAGTCCAACGTCGTTAAACGTCCTGGTTCGTTAGCGCTGTAACTGAGCTCCAGGCGAGTGAGATGGAGTGTAGGTCTCAGACTATTTGTAAGCGGTAAGCCCCAGACGTAAAGTAAAAGCTTCAAAGGTAAGCGCAAACTTCAACTTCCAACAATGCCCTGGTACTTACTACTAATAGTTGCATGCCCGAGGAGACACCCGTCAGGGAGCATCTTGGCAGAGCTATCGGGCCAATGATTTCGCAGAGGCCAAGGCTTCAAGCACCATCCATCCGTCAGAAGCAGCCTAACGCTAGCCCGATGGGTTTCAAATTTGACCGGACATGCTATCGAACCACGACTTTTCCACATTTTGCCGTGCGGACGTCATCCTATCGACGTCGACTCCTGTACCTTCACTAGGTAGTCACGAATTGTGGTGAGTAGAAGGTTACGAGGCGGATGTAAACGCGGGCCAACGCGGTCCCGCCCGTGGATACGACCTCATGCCCTCCCTCGATATCACCTACAACGTATAAAAGCCCTGATTTATCGTTAGGTTGTTCGCTATCACTCGCTCCGAGACTTCAAACGATCCTTCCATGGACACTCTTTGTTTCGCTTATTACTGCTCAGGTCATGGTACGTCTGTCCTTTGACGTTGCTTTATGTGCGTTTACATCCCTCTGCAGGTTACGGCCACGCGACGCGGGTATCAGCCCTTGCTCGTCACCTCCGGAACCTGGACCCAAAGCCAACCATACACATTGTATCGTCCGCTCCGAGACATGTTTTCGAGGACAGCATTGAACTTGGAGCATTGTACCGTTATGCCGAGATCGACCCGGTCATTGTGCAGCCTATAGCGTCAGTCTAACCTAGCCCCAAATACACTTTAATCATTGACGAGCCCTTACACCAACAATGCAGATATCGAGTCGACCGTCAAAAGAGCGTTCAAGTCCTTAAATCATTTCTTGCGCGAAAGGATGCCCTTCTCGAGCAGGAGCGAGCGTGGCTAGTCGGCATCCGCGCGGATTGCGTACTCAGTGATGCAGCGTTTCTGGGGTGGTGCGTTCAACATTGGTTTTATCTCGTACCCGTCTGATAATCATATATATTGCAGCCTTGCCGCAAACGCCGCTGGGCTTCCGTCTGTCCTTATCACGAACTTTACGTTTGATGCTGTCTACAGCTACCTATCCACTTCGTACACAGATCATATCAACACTCTGCCTGGGGAAGAATTCCTGCCCGCCAACTCGTCTTTATCCATCGATAGTTTCATCCCGGATGAGCCGGTACCGCATGCTGACCTGGTACCTCTGGTACAAGAGATCTACAGCGGATACCGCTGCGCTGACCTGCTAGTCCGCCTTCCGGGATGCATACCCATTCCCTCCTTTTCTTGCGCTCCTGCCCTCCCTTCTCCGCCTTGGACTGATCAACAGTCAAACACCCTTCTTAGCGAAACCGTCGCACACCTCACCCAGTCCCCGTTGTCCTATCCGTTACATCCGCCTATGCCCTTCCCGCATCCGAATGCTAGATCGAAGCCTGTGCCGCGAGCGATCATACAGGCCCCGCTTCTCGTTCGTAGTATAACAAAACTCCCAGAGTCAGTATATACTCCTTCCGGCCGGTCCCGCTTTTTGTCCTCCTTAGGCGTCCCAGAGCACCTGCACGATCCGCAGAAGACGAAAATACTCGTCGTCTCTTTCGGGGGCCAGGTCTTTCGCAAACCTTCTTCAAGCCGGAGTAGTACAATCAGCAGCTCAATTCCGTCTACGCGGGCGTCGCCAAAGAGTGCACGATCGGAATTGATTGTTTGGGGAAGTCCAGCGGACGCTGACGACAGCAACATTGCGTCACGTACCAACCTTCTTTTAGAGCACGATCACTCCAATGTGAGACCACCACCAGCGCGTTGTCCATCGAAATTCGACCCCTGTCCTCCTCTTTCATGTACCTCGCACAGTAGCGGTAGCAGTACGCCATCAAGCGCTATACCAAGCACCCCCCCTGATAATACCCCCGCCAGGCTTGCTACACCCTCGCATATCTTCATTCCCGGAGCGCCTCCAGTATCCAAATCAGAATACGGGAGTATGACGGCCGCCGAATCTGCTGTGTGCTCACTTCTGGCGACGGAAACGGAATCCAGGAAGAACGTGACCTATTCCTATTTCGATGCATTGATTACCTCTGTTACGGATATGGGCCTCCATGACGTTGTTCAGGAGTTCGAGCCACACCTGCTGCCAGATCCATCATGGATAGCAATCATTTGTGGGGTATCCAAGGAACAGTGGAGCGGAAGTGGGGAGGATGGTGCAGATAATAGTTTACCAGAAGGATTCTATGTTGCGCCGAAGTATGTCTACATGCCAGATCTGACCGCGGTCGCCGACGTTCTACTTGGCAAACTGGTACGTCGCAGCTGCGCATTTGTTTTGACGCTACTCACAAACGAAATGGTAGGGCTATGGCACTGTGTCGGAGTGTGTGGACTCTTGTACGCCGTTCATCTACGTGTCGCGCCCTCTCTTCGTGGAGGAACACGGGCTCAAACTGCTTCTTTCTCAAGAAGGGGTTGGGTTGGAACTTTCGCGTGCAGCTTATGAGGATGGTGACTGGGCGCTGGCTATACAGGAGGCCTGGTCCCTCGGACGAAAGGGCAAGGCGGAGATGCGGAAAAAAGGCGCACTCGGGATTGGTAGTGAAGTGAGGGACGAAAAAGGAAGAGTGCTGGCGAGCCAGATCGTAGACTGGGTCCGAACCTGGCAAGCCAGCTTGTAGGCTTTAGTCAAAATACCCCAGAGCAAGGAAACACAAACGCTGCATAGCTAGTGAACGGACTGTCGCATATACTGCCATCAAAAACTGTAGGATCTTAATGTTAGCACTAGTTCTACAATAACCGATAATAACATCTTGCTGGCTCAAATACAGTAACGCCTCAACCAAACCATATCAATTCCGAACGTTTGAGTTAGTATGCGAGTACTTCGAAGATTTTGGGCTTCGAGACGTTAAAATCGAAGTATTATTTGCGAGCCGGGCCATAAGAAGGACGTTACACAGACTACCAAACGAACGAATCGACCTTCAACGTGGAATGCAACCATTGATGTGTCCCCTTCACCACAGGTATGGGAAAGATCCAGCCGAACAGTAGTGGTCACATCATGGGGCTGACCTGATCAAATGAACCAGTTTTTCCATGTCCATACCCGCCTTCCTGGGAACGATCCGACAAGGGAATTTCACCGGACGACTATCAGTTTTGAGATGATAAACGATCTTCGTTCAATCACACAAAAATACACGCACGATGCAGCTCCAGCAGTCCACTTTGGCTCGAAATCGATATCTCTTCCATGGCCATCCTTTACCTTGGTGAATTTGAAGACAGTCAACATGGACACAATGGCGGACCACAGCGACGCGTCCGCAACGAATCGACCTGAACAGGGTGAGTACGAATCGTCCACGGTACGGTATGTGGCAAGTAACACACCTGGACAAATCCTCCGACCCCAACCGAAGCCAAACATAGCCGTGTCATCGTTGAGTTCACCACTCTCAGTGATGAACCTCTCCGGTCTAAATTCGGAAGCATTGGGGTACTTGGACTCGTCGCGTGACATCGCCCTAGACGACGCCAATTAGATTATATGAGGCACGAGTAAAGAACATACCAATGGTTTGTGATGAGGGTCGCTCCTGCTGAGCAGTCAGTAAGGGTAAAACGAAGGAACCATTGGACAGACCTTTCGGAATCCGATATCCCTCGTAGGTATCGCTATTCACGGCGGCGTGCGGTATCCCTACAGGGATCAAGTTCCATCAGGGGTTGACGATGGGAAAGTAGTAATTTAAATTCGAACCTAAAGGTGCGACGGGATAGAACCTCAGTGTTTCACGGAGGATAGCTTCGATGTATGGTAATGAAGGCCTGTCGCTGAAATCCGGAAGTCTATCAGAACCTATGACCTGATCGATTTCTGCCTGAGCGTGCTCCTGCACTGGCGGATTTAGAACCATCTGGAGAATGAAGACGAGTAGTGTTGAGTAAGTCTGGTAAAAAAAAAATCAAACTATATCCCCAGAGGGTTTGCTATTCGCGCACAGTTTCAGATGCGGCGCTAAAAGCGGTCGCAGAAGACTCTTTGATGGCCCGCTCAAGCTGTCCAAAATCATCCTCAGGTTTTATTCTTTTGAGAGATTCGGATACCATCGATGGTCCTGCTGTCCCCGCAGCCTATAAACAAGGTGAGGAAGAGGATCGGTTTTTGACGAACAAAACGGACCATGTTCTTCTTCACGTGCTCGAAAGGCTTTTCAACCATGTCTGGGATATACTTTCTGCAATGAAGCGCGTGGCGTCTGAACGAGGCACCAGGGAACCAGGCGGGGAGACGCGTAACTGGACGGAAGTGAGCTACCACCGAACGCCGCGATTGAAGGACCTTGAGACGCACGAATAGGATAAGCGTCTAAGATAGCTGCCTTGTCGGGCGTCTCAGCTTTGATGACCATGTCCATCACCCCTTTCACTATTGCTACGAGTGGATCATTAATTTGTGTGTCATAGTCATATACGGCAGACATAATGATGGAGGCTGAATGGCTGCGAAGTGTGTTAGAGGCAATAGTGCACGAGATCCGCAGAACAAACTTCTGTAGGTGTATTTCCAACTCGTTGGCTTCAGGGTCGCTCAAGAGATCGACCAGGAGCTGTCGTGCCTTCTGAAGTTGCATAGGACGGTACTGAATGGCGGCATCTGCACGAAAAGACTGGTGGTAGAGTCTGCGGTGTAGCCGCCAGGTGTTTCCATATGCCAGAAAGACGGTCCTGAAGGCAATCCCGAAACTGTGTCGCAGAGCGCCGTCATTACAATTGGACCATACTCCATGGTGTTACAACACACAGTTCGATTGTGGCAAAGCGCGGTCTGTCCGAGTAATTAGACGAACGGCCTTCAAGTAGCGCACGGGCGACTTTTTCTGAATTGATGATGATGGCGTCCTGGCTGAGTATCCTTGTGTAGATAAGGTCACCTTCGCATTCGGCGGCGTTCAGTTTCAACAACACAAAAATACACGATCACACACCGTAAATCATGCTCCATTCCTTGTAAGTTAGCCAGGGGGCATCGCGTTGTATCGCGAGTAAGTTACCTAGGACAGGAACAGGTGTAGGTCCAGGAGGAAGGGGTAGGTCATTCACAGTTCTCTTCGCTAGAAGCCGAACAACCACGAGGGTGACCAAAGATATAAGACCGACAGCTGAGAGGTAGAACGACATCGACAAAACACCTGCGAAAGGAAGGACAAGATACGCAGGGGATCTCCCGGCTAGGGGAGACGACTGAGTCTTTTAAGAAGACTGGCGATCCCCATAAAGAATATTCCGTAGTTCTGTTGTTTTCTCGAGCGCTTGTAAGGTTCAGATGACCGAGCAGTGTACTTCTGCCATGGGAAAGCCGCACAAAGTTAGAATAGAGTCACATCTGCGCCCAACGAGCTCCCTAACGGAAGGAGGGGTATAACTGACACAAGTTATTTAAGCAGATTTCGTACCAAAGGGAGCACGCAAGAGTGTCACATAGAATCCCTTTATCTTGTCCCAAAAAGCTGACACCCATAAGGCGGTGATGTACGCTGTGATAGGTCACGCTCTCTACTGCGGCTGAAGAGCATTCCTCGAAATGACATATGTCGACCAGGCTTTTGGAGGCGGGCCGGGGGGTGTAGATTTTGCTAAATGAACGTTATCTGAGGGACTGGACAAATGTTTGGAGCAGACCTATATCACAGGATTCCCATTCGTACATACCCAGAAGGCACGTGGTTCTTTGAGTTCCATATCTTCGGGTGTCTCTGCGCTTCTGCGAGGACCACACGCAAAGCTTCCTCAAGGACCGGAATCAGGCCCTCCGGGGGTTTTAGTGACTTTGAAGCCTGCACCTATCAGTGTAGACGTCTGACTTCCAAGGCCAAATATACACGCATTCCTCGAATAGTCCTTTACTTTTTGAAAGAGGGGTGAAAGCGTGCCACTATAAACTGTAGTGTGTCGGTTAAGTGCAGGTCCCAAACAAGCTTCAAGTTCGCTTATCTGGCGGTGGAAGAAACCAAGTGCTGACTAATAGTAATCGTCGGGTGCTATCACTTCGGCCGCAGTGTTCGTCTGTGACTACATGTACGGCTCTGACGCTGTGAGGAGCAGAATGGCGCGACCTACTCATCTACACGCGGCTCACGGTCAGACGGTAACCCTCATAGGCTACTGTCATTGTGGCAGGTGAGGCGGGAGGTCTAGAGAAGTGTTGTCTTGCTGTAATGCCGTGATACCGACGACATTGACGCGTGTTTTCAGGCTGGCATGTTGTTCCTTTGAGGAAAATGAGCTTCAGATCACAGTTTGAAGCCCTGAGACATCGCGTTCTCTTGGAAGCCTACGGCTATTGTGGCAGATGAAGCAGAATTTAATAAGGAAGACGTTGGGAGTGTTCCTTTGTTACCGCGTGTTGGCGTCGATGTGACGATCACTTTCGGGGTGGATGCGAACCCTAGCGCTTGATGTGAGCTGAAGCAGTGGTGGTTGCATACGTCCCCGCGACTGGATGCAAGCTTCCTGCAGCTGTGACCTCCGCAGAAGCATGATTGTCCTCGCAACCGCTGTTTCAGCCTCCTCGCAGGTGCCTACCGTGGGTCATAACGACGATCAGTGCATGGATCATGTCGATCTTATGGATTTCCGGTGCTAGAGAAAGTATGCAAGTCGATGCATTCATTGGGCTATGCAGCCACGTTTACTTCCACCCTGGAGCATTCGGATCTCGCTCGTTAGCATTATCGCTAATGCGCCCGCAGTGGCGTGGTTGCAGAGTGGATTCTCTCCCGCCCGTTCTTCAAGCTGGTGTTCAATGGACCTCGTTTCAAGGTGCGAGCGTGAGTCCCTCCGATACGGCTTATCGCCTCATGTTTGGTCCAGTTCTAACATTGTTTGCAGCCTTCAATGGCAGAGCAGGAAGAAATCTGAAAAACTCCATGGCGATCAACACCCCATTCAGCGCTAACATAAGGCTGTTAAGCACCAGACATATGCATTCAGGTGACGGAAACTGGTGTCCGGCGTCCGAGCTACCTGGGTCCCTACCTGCAAGTCACCGTGCTGCACGCATTGATTCCGTATCTGTGCCACTAGCCAAACATGTTTTCATTTTAGGACCTAAACGAGTACTAGGTTCAACCCCGGCTGGCCAGAGTCCCGGCTCGACATGCGGCCTGCAGTATATCTACATAGGCCTTCAGGCTGCGGGAAGGCACCCCTTTAACTCAATCCCCTGTCCAAGACTTCATGTCTGCTACCATTGGAGACAGTTCGTCATATTGTGCATCAAAGACCGCATCTGAATGCGTTAGCGGCGATTCCCGCTCCCTCGGTCCTCGCCAGAGGCAGGCACCTTCACGAGCACCTGCACCAAAGTGAGTACTCATTCTTGAGCTGGCAACTTGTGCCTGCCAGGCACTTCTAACATGTCCGGGACCACGTTGGGGTACAGAAACTGATGTGTCACTCCCTTCCAGATACCGTCATGCGGTCCCTTCGGGTCCATGGCCGTGGATAGATTTCAACTCGGACTTCGCCACCGCTGACTCGAATGCCCGTCGCGTCCACTCAGATCTTGGTCCCATCCATTCGAAGTCACGAGAGGGAGTCAGCGATATGTCATGGCAAGGATATCCCCAGAGTCTATTCGGAAATTGGACACCAGACCAGGTGAAACGGAGCCGGATCATGACCAGTTGCTCTGATTCCGAGGATTGCTTGACATATCGAGTCGACATCATGGAAGATGGGTCCTTTGTAGACCGTCCGCTCCCAGGGGAAGCACGTAGTCGGGACGACGCTTGGAAACTTGTCCAGACAAAGGTGAGTCAGAAACATTTTCCCTTATGTTGAGTTCCTACATTAGTTATCGCAGCGGCCGGAGGGTATACGTCTCCGAGCTCTATTCGTCGACAATCTATCCGTATCTGTAATGAAGATGTTGGGTACACGGTGCGCGATCCCCGACTTTTCGTAAATACGACAGGTCAGTTGACATCTTTTAGATACAATATCGAGCCATTCTTCTTTTCGTCTTCGGTGAATTGGATACCGTCTCAGTATCAGGAAGATCCCCGGCCGAACGAGGGAGATCGTAAGTGACAACGCTACAGAAGGTCATTTGTTTCGCTCACTCGAAATACAGATATTACGATCACACTTCCGTTTATACGAGTAATGCTGGATGCCGTTGCTCCTCCACTCACAGTGTCTCAAGAGCTACTCGATGCACACCTGTCACAGCCCCCGTCCGCCTGTCAGAAATCTCCACTTACAGGTATGTAATCTCTCGTCATCGTGCTAGCCCTGCCGATGATATAGTGCTAACCATCATCAAGTTATCGATACCCAAGCCTCGCTTTCCCTCTCCTCCAGTATGTCCTGTTCGCCTATTCTCCATTCGATACCAAATGCCTTTCAGCTGACAGCGTCCTGTTGACCGATCTGCTCGCCATCCATATGGTCCGCACTTCTTCCCCGGATTCCAGCACAATTATCTCCTACCACCCAAGTGTCTGCTCTGGAAGAACTTCATCCAAATTACTGCATTCTCTCATCCTCAGAGCCAGTCAAAGCGTGTATTGGAGTAAGATCTTCACCGGGTCAAATGACCCCACATTTGTCCTGGTGGCTGTCTTGTGGTACGCACTCTACGCTTGGGACGAGGCATTTGAGATGCTGTACACGCATATCAATTACCTGGTGAGTGGAATCTATACCATGTATGGTTGCGCTGATTCAGGAAATCGTCGTCAAGGAATCGCGCGTAATAGCAACCAATGAAACATATCTCACTCGCGAACTCCACATATTGCAGGCCCACCTACTGTATTACGCCTCTCTGTTACAGGAGTTTTACAAATCTGTCACCTTCGTGTTAAATACTCCCAATCCTGCCCTGGAATCCTCTTCTTGGACTCCCGTAGACCGAGAGCGCTCGGGGAAATTGATGAAGAAGGAATGCGACAACCTTTTATTTGAGATCGAGAGGCTTCAGGGACGCAGGGACATGCTGAGCAGTCGACTGAAGAACGTTATGGACCTGGTGCGCCTATCATGGCCCGATACACGTAGAACGATTGCTAATACGACACCTGCAGGCCTTTGCCAGCGTAAACATCGAAGACAGCAAGCATATGCGGCGATTGACCGAAGCAACTGTGCGAGACTCTGCAGCGATGAGACAAGTGAGTGTTTTATTCCAATCCTTTCACCACATCTTGACATGACATTATACAAAGATATCATACCTCACCTTGATATTCCTTCCCGCAAGCTTTATAGCCGTGAGTGAGCCCTTCCATGTCTATGAACCCCAACTTACGTCACTTGCTAGGGTGTGTTTGGAATGAATGTCAAAGAGATCAACCCGGGATCATTCGAAACATTGACCCATTACATTGAAGCATCCATAGCACTCACTCTTCTGACCGCTTGGCTTGTGGTGGCGGGCCAGTCGAAGAGTCCCTTGCACGAGAGGGAGGACAGCGAGTTCTGGACCTGTCGTTTGTGGTGGCCGGTGCTTTTTCTTCGGAGGAAGATGCGAAGACGCAAAGACGCTAACATCAGGGATCCGGAGAAGGGCGTTCCCGGCACTTGAAGGTTGAAGGTTGAACCTTGATCGTGTTTTTTTACGCGAGGTCTAGATGGACTGTTGCCGACCTATAGGTGTATGAATTGTCGAGTGACTGTACAGTTCACATCCTGCACAAATTTACCGCTCACCGACCATGTGCTACCACTTAGGTATTCGTTCTGATATATCTATGCGATGTCCGAGACATGCGATTGTGTCCTGTTGTCCCTCTATGTGCTACTAGTAGTAGTAGATCTGGCCCTGGCATGGCAGGTGAAGAGATTATGGGGCCGGTTTTGCTACTTTGTGTATGGCGGCTGCTAAGTTAGTTACCCAATGTCAACGAAACATTGATATTCATGACAAGTGCTTACATGCGGAGACGGAGTTCTTACCGAGATGTCAGCCTCGACCTTCTGAGCCATGATGAGGGCAAACGGATCAGAATGTCACGTGACCTAGGGGTGGATACCACCCGTGAAAAGTCGGTTGTGCACGACCACCATAATGTTCAAGAAATTTCTCAGCGTCTCCTTCGCGTTTCACGCGGTGGCGGGGATGGCTGCGCCGCCGACTGGTAGACGTATACGGGTGTCTAATGTGACCCCGCGTGTGATGCCGTCTGACAGGCAGGGCGAAGGAAGCGGAATGTTACGGAGGAGGCAGCGGGCTTTTGGGTCATCTTTGCGTCGGTCATGGCCCAGGCGTCTACACTGTCGTTTTGCGCGTTGGAGGTTTCAGGACGAACAGCAATATGCAAGAGCTCTTGATCACAGCCTGGGTTTCATATCCGATCTAATCTCGAAGTCGGAGCAGCCACGATACCCTGCTGACTGTTCGGATTGTTGGTAGCTATACTCACGTGCATTGAGTGCAACCATTGGACCCATGTTTCCATCGGAACCTGCTTGCGGTCCAAGCTAACACAGTTGCGGAACGGACGCGAAACAATCGGATTAACGGTCTGCTCGGACCATCGAAACAGATCACGGGTGCACTTTCGCTTCCTTTATACTCTCATTTCCCATAAGAGAGGTGCCGTTCCAGCATATATATCATGGAAACTGGATGCTACTTCGACCCCTGCATCTCTCAGATCTCTCAGACAACATGGCACTCTGGATGGCCGATAGACATGTCGTGGGGTTCATTCTTGTCGCTTCTGGTCTCCTGATTTTCAACCACCTGCTCAAAAAGAAGAAAAATGGCTTAGAACCACCGCCACTGCCTCCAGGGCCTACGCCGCTACCTTTGTTGGGTAATATCCTGAATATCAAAACCGACGAGCCTTGGGTAACGTACACACAGTGGGGTGCCACCTACGGTCGGTTCATTCCGCCATTCCCAGACAACCCGCTGATCTCCACCCGAGGCAATATTGTCTACAGTCGTGCATTTGGGCAGGAAGTTATTATCATCAATTCAGAAAACGTAGCGAAAGCTCTCATGGAGAAGCGCTCACACAACTACTCCGATAGGCCGCGGCTGGCTACTATCTTACCGTATGCACTCAACCCCTATTATGCCTCTAGGTTGGCTTCGCTGATCGTGATCCCTCATCGCTGCCCAGATTCGGGTGGGATTACAATACCGGATTTCAACCGTACGCAGACCAATGGCGCTTGCACCGAAGGTGCCTACACCAAGCTTTCCGAGAAAACGCGGTTGCCTACTTTCGTCCAATGCAGCTTCGCAAAGCACGTCAGCTGTGTATCGATATCCTAGGGGATAAATCTCAGTTTCATGACTGCGATGTCCAAGGTGTAGAGCTCGTCTCTCATATACAGACGTCAGTGTCTTTTGCATCTAACCTCATCTAAACTAACAATTAATTGACGCAGTCTTGCCGCCTCCATCATCATGTCTGCGACGTATGACTACGAAACCGCACCTAGTCATGATCCCCTGGTGCATATTGTCGAAAGGGCATTGGACTTGGCCATTAAGTTTATGACACCTGAAAAGGCAGCCCTTCTCGGCGTCTTGCCAATCCGTAAGCCTTCCCCGACCCTGACCGAAGAGTTTGATTTACATACAACACCCAGTCCTCCATCTTCCTGACTGGTTCCCAGGATCTGTGAAAAATGAAGCCACCCTTTCCCAGAAATACTCGGATGATATGGTAGACATGCCTTATCAATACGCTGTGAAAAGCATCGTAAGCATTGTAACCGCAATGATGCTCAGTTCTGAATGTGGAGCAGGCAGCAGGCACAGCTGGGCGGTGCATGGTATCTGAGACAAAACTAGAAGATGAGACCGGGTCTCAACGAATCTTACTTGAGAAGGCTCTCAAAGACTCTGCAGCCACCGCTTTCGTCGGTAAGCACCCCCCGAGCTTCGTGAAATTTCTTGTTCAGGATTCACAACGGGCCTTACTTTCAGCTGGCGCAGAAACTGTCAGTGCCATGTCACCTTACGTTGATTGGTAGTCCTGATCAAAGTTTTAGACCGCGTCGACATTGCTGGTTTTTGTGCTGATGATGGTGCTTAATCCACGAGTGCAAGAGAAAGCTCAAGCAGAAATCGACTTGGTGGTTGGAAACGCCAGGCTCCCGGATTTCACCGACCGGCCCTCCCTACCTTACGTTGACGCGATCCTTCGCGAAACACTCCGGTGGTTCCCTGTGGTACCGCTTGGTAAATACTGGTATTTCCTTGCTTGGGTTTCCATCCTGATGATCCCCTTGTGAACAGGGATGCCTCGTGTCGCCGGCGTGGCGGATGTATACGAGGGGTATCGCATTCCTCAAGGTGCGAATGTGACTTTAGTTTACATGCTTCCGAGGAGGCTTAGATCATTACAGGAGCCATCTTGATCCCAAATGCATGGTATGTTTCAGTATCAGTAAATTGACAGCTAGTACATCTCTTACTGATGGGTGGTTGGTGCGTAGGGGGATGTCCCGTGATGAAGCCAAGTATCCAAACGCCTCCGAATTCGTGCCGGAGCGGTTCATCAACGCAGACGGAGAGCTGAAAGACGACACGGTTGTTCACAGCTTTGGGTTCGGAAGACGGGTTTGTTCTGGCGAATGATTTTTACTTCACCCCTCGCTCAAAGAAAGCAGATTTGTCCAGGTCGACATTTAGCAGACGCATCGCTTTGGGCTGGGATGGTCTCTATGTTAACCGTTTTCAAGTTCATGAAATGCAAAGATCAAGCAGGGAACGACATGGATGTGCATCCTCAATGGACATCCGGGTTGACCTCGTAAGTAATTGCTTGCTCTGATTCGAGCCATTTCATTCCAATTCTGCTGCGCCTAGTTATCCTCGTTTCCCGTGCCGCATCGTTCCAAGGATTCCTGGGCTGGACAGGGAAGCGTTGATCAACTTAATTCGTTCGAGTGATGGTGTGTGAGACGAGTATCAGCGACGCGGTGACCGAATACGTATTCATTGGTGGCAAGGAGTCGATGAGCATCTCCCTTCTAATTTGCTTGTACGGGCTAATATTGTCTGAAGAAAGTTTATGGATCCACCGGTTTGAGGCGCAGAGTGTATGGGATGCCGTTACCTGGACTTGCTGAGCGGTGGCCAAAATTGTCTATCAGCCTTAACGCGGCGACCGACAAAACTGCTTGGGGTCAATTAAAGGAGTGGGCCGTAAGAATATACAAAGAATTACAAGGTGCCTGGTAAAGACGTCCAACATCGTTCATTTCAACGCTTTCTTCATTTTCTATCGAGTAGGTGAATATTAGTGAGACTGCCCTAAGACCCCTAGACGCGAAGAAATGACATACCTCTTCCATCTCGTCCAAATCGTTCGTCTCTATCCGGATGATTTTCTTGCCGAGGGCTTTCTCGATCTCCTCCATTTGCTTCCACGTCCCGTGGTCATGCACAAAATTTATCGATATTCCTTTACGGCCAAATCGACCCGTGCGACCTGTTTTTTCCACATGTTGAATTTCTTTCCGTGCCACTTGACCCAAATAATCCACAAAACGCTTACCAATACGATGGATATACGTCTCAATGTCCGGTTTCCCGTCGTTCCCAGACGCGTTCCCCCGCTCGTTCATCAAAGGCAGGTCATAGTTCACAACCATGTTCACTTGCAGAATGTCGATCCCGCGCGCAATAACATTGGTCGTGATGAGAACTTTCTCGCGGCCCTCGCGGAAGTTGTCGATGATGGAGTCTCGCTCAGTGGCATCCTTGGCACCATGAAGAGAAGCTACTTTGTGGCCTTCTGCCGTCATCCGTTGGGAGATTCTGTCTGCAGTATGCCGATGCTGGCGTAGATTGCATATACGTCAGGGAAAACACATGTTCGAGAGTGAAGGTTCGGCTCATACCTGACAGAATATGATACTTTGTCCGATGGTCAGAAGTTGGTACAGCGACACCAGGATGTCGTATTTATGCTCTTCATTTTGGCAGTCCATGTAAAACTGCCGGATGCCTTCCACTGATAGCTCCTCCTTCTGGAGCTCGATCTTGTTGGCGTTGGGTGCAAATTTGTTCGCAAAATTTCGCACGTGGTCGGGGAAAGTAGCGGAGAATAAGATGATCTGAGGTTGCGAACGTGGAAGCATGCTACGAATATGCATGTCAATGATCCATCGACCGAACAGTAAACCTTGGCACACTTCTTTACTCGGAGAGTTTGTTCTCCGAGACCGTCTTGATCAAGCATGTTGTCCGCCTCATCCAACACGAAAACCTTTACTTCAGAAGAGTCGATCACCTTTCTTCGCAGGAGATCGGTCATTGTTCCGGGGGTGCCAACAACGATATGAGCGGTGATCCGGGTTGCACCTTTGGGGAGATTGTCCTTGATCGCGTATTCTGTTTGGACTGGGGTAAACTTGCCCATAGCAACTACGACAGACATGATTTGTCGAGCAAGCTCTCGAGAAGGAGCGAGACAAAGTGCCTGGACTATCGATGAGAAAGTAGAGGGTAAGCGAAACAATAAGCGTACTTGGGTTTTATTCTTGGAGAAGTCTACACGACTAAGCATCGTGAGGACAAATGCTGCTGTTTTTCCCGTCCCGGATTGCGACTGCCCGATCATGTTCTGGGCGCTACGATCTACAGGTAAGCGTTCGCATTTTGGCAGTATATCAGACTGAGCTCACGGATTTGCGAGTAGAAGTGGCAAAGCGCGTTCTTGGATTTTAGAAGGCTTCGAAAATCCAAGATCGTATAAGCCCTTCAAGAGATCCTGATGTCTATGTGCCAGTGAACAACTCGCGGCAGAAGTAAGAAGCTAAAGAGACACACAGGCCAAGCTCCTCGAATGTTTTAGCGCTGTATAACGGGGAGTTCGGGTCAGCTTGCTGATCTGCAAGCGTGACCTATTGGGATGTCAGGGAGTGGCACGCGTCGAAATAGAATAGGGTAGCGTACCGTCACCTCGAATGTCGAGGCAATGAGATCGGTGTTGGCTTAACCAAGGCCTGAGTACAACAGTTGTGGTATGAGGGATAATGGCGCACCTGATTGGTCAGGCTCTGCTGGTTTAACCTCCTCCTTGTCATCAGTTGGCGCAAGTGGAGTGGAGGCTACGGATGACGATCAGATCACTCCGACGAACAAGTTGGGGATGAACGTACTTTCGGGTTTGGGAGTATAAAAACCATCCGCGTCCTTCTCCATGATTGTATCCTTTTAATGGCAGGTCGTACAGCTGCTAGACGTTCGAGGTTGTTCATGGTGCGGCATGGGTGTTGCCGAGCGGAGCCTGTAATGTTCATATTATCTTATCTTATCTCGACTGTTCCCAACGTGCCGCCATAGTGCCAGTGGGCCGCCTTCAGCTGGAACCTCCAAGTCGAAGCCCATGATTCCTTCCAGATCATTATTGCCAGTCTCTTTCACAAGCAATGCTCTCAACCTACTCCACCGCGTCCAGCAGGGCGCGTCCCGCGTAGAACTGGTCTACACCTCTCACGACCAATGGCCTTACCCTCCGATTCGGCGACAGTCTCAGGCTGAGACCCAGCCTGCATTGCGCATATCCATCTTAGACTCATCCTTCAACCCCCCTACTCTCGCCCATCTTGCTTTGGCGAACGCTCCACTACCACGCTACGCGACTTCACCGGCCTCGACATTTGTCGACCCAAACGATGACTATGACGCGAAGATGCTTCTCTTGTCTGTTCGTAATGCGGATAAATCACTCAAACCGGGAGATGCGACGCACGTCCAACGCCTTGAGATGATGTATCTGTTATCCAGATACATGTCGAACCCGAGCGGGAGTGGCCCGGGATCTCACGGGGCCGACAGTGACTCTGGCAATCCCAACGTCGCTATTGCTATCATAGACGAACCGACGTTCGTCGGGAAATCAAGCTCTCTTTTGCATTTTTTACAAACTCGCTTATCCTCATTGCGCTCGCCACCGTATACCACCGCTGATACACCGCCTATTTTGTCACCGACTAACGCCTATCCACCATGCCAGCTGACCTTCCTACTGGGCATGGACACCTTAGCGCGGCTCATTTCACCCCGCTACTATCAATCCGAGGATGCAATGACTTGTGCCCTCCGCACATTCTTTTCACCTGAGGCGGAGGGCTGTCGTGTAGTTTGTGCGCGGCGGACGTCTTCAGATATCGACGCCGAAGCACAGCGCGAGGTGGAGAGAAAAATTCTAACCGCAGCGAGGGAATTTGTTGAGACTGAGCGCGTCACGATGATCGATATAGGAGAAACTGTGCAGGCTTTCAGCTCAAGCGAAGTGAGAGCTAAGATCGGGGCTGGGGACGACACCTGGAAGAGGCTAGTTACACCCACGCTTGCAGACTACGTAGTGGAGAAACAACTTTACCAAGTGCTTACCCCTACGTAGTACATACTCGGGCGAATACCGGTAGCCTTATTCGAAGATATCGCATCCAGCAGACAGAAAGACAATGAAGATCCTATTGCAGAATTATACTCATGTATTTTACAACAGTGCTCGAGAGAAACATAAGATAACACTTGGCGGAACAACAAATATAAATCGTAACATCGTGCTGCAGCATCAAAGAAAGTACGCGAGGAAATGTATGTTTATGACGAGGCCTGTGCAAAAGCAATCGCAACAGTCTGGGAGAAATCGGTCAGTGACGCGAAACTAATCAAGGCGACTGTGACGTACCTCGGAATGACTAAGGGAAACCAACACCTGTGTGATACCTCTACTCGCAGCGGCAGCCTTGGCCTCCCCATGGAGAGTTACAGTAGGAACGCCAGACTCGTTAGGGAGAATCTCGATGTCTTTCATCGCTGCAGCAGCACCCTTGGATGACACACCCAGTGACTTGAAGACGGCTTCCTTGCCCACCCAACGAGCGGCGAAAGAGGAAGGGGGGGAGGGTTGAGAACGGCAGTAAGCAGCCTCAGCGTCGGTGAAGTTCCGTTCAACAAAGGTCAGGTTCCACGACGGAACGGAGGATATCAGCTCTGTTGAGATAATGTTAGCATGGATGAAATGGACGAGGGCGGACGGTACAAACCTTGGTCGACGCCAACGCCTGCAGCGGATCCAGTCAATGCCAAAGCATTGGCCACAGTTTTGACATTGGCGATGTCGAGTGGCACAGACTTGTCGAGATCCGCCCGGTAAGAGTAGCTGCCCGTCTTGGGATCAAACGTCGCCCGCGCCATGGGGTTCATCAGGACGGCCTGCTCCAGTTCAGGGGTGTAAGGCGGCCCTTCTTTGATCCGGACGAGTGTGTTGGATGTCATCATTTCGGTCATCACCTTGTAGGCTTCCTGGGCGCGAGCGTGGTTGCGAACCCTGTATGACTCATATGTGGAAGGTTCCAGAGATCCGAAGAGGTAGCGGGGGTGAACAACAACAGCAGTACCGCCGACTTGGCCGAAACCGAACGAGGACTGTACAGTGCAAAACATGAGACGATGCGAGCAAGCCGCAAGCAACAACACTCACCATGACACCAGCGCGGATACCGTCCGTATGAATAGACTTCGAAGGGAACATCAGGTTGTAGTGAGCCTCAAACCTCGCGTCAATATTGCTAGGAACTCGTCAGCCAGTTGCCCGTCGTCATACAAGGGGCGTACTTACTCGCTGTTGCGGTTGCCAGGAATGATGCCCGTGTTCACCGTCTGCAACAGACCCGCCATCTGCCAGGCAGCAGAACCACCTTTCGAATGTCCGAGCAAGCTCTTCTGCGCCATGACGGGCACCGCGTTCCCATGAGTCCGGCTCATCGTCGCGAGGATGTTGTTCCACATTTCCGTTTCGTTCTTCTCGTTAGCCCCAGTGCTGGTACCGTGAATGGAAAGAACGCCGATGTCGTCAGCGGTCAAGCCCCATACAGCAAGGGCACGGCGCATAGGTGATACACGAGCATCAGTTCCCTCCAACATGCCATAAGTCGACATAGCTTCCTTCTCTTGACGCCGAGCCTCCTTCTCGATGTCCGCCACGCGAGATGAGAAGTAATCTTCGTCCACACTTTCGCCCTCGGACTTGAGGAGATCGAGCTCTTCACGGAGCTGGGCATGCTCGTGAGTGAGCCACTCGGTAACTTGTTTCCTCCTGAAGGCGATCTGGCGAGCACGATACTCGAGATTGAGAATGGGTAGCGGGTTCTTTGAGGGTAGTTCCCGTGCAACAGAGAGAGCGCCGCGACCAGGAGCAGGGATAGAGCGGCCGGCTTTGTCACTGAAGACGGATGATAGGATGAGAGAAGATATCAACACGGAGCGAGGTATGACCTACGTAGATGTGGACGTGAAGGCGAGAACTCCGCGGATGGGCGCGCCGAGCTCGATGGCGGTCTTCGCGCTCATCACGATGTGAATCCCAGTCCCCTGGGACTCCATGAACTGGCAGCGATATCATCGATTAGTACAGATCCGCGGTATCATGAAGGTGACATACTCCTGAGCGCGTAGTAGTGGCAGGACGAGACATTTCCGTAGGCTCACGGCCCATCGCAAACTCGGTCTCAGCGTTGCTCGTGGCCTTCATGTTCGCGAATTCGTAGGATCCCTCTTCACTAATATCGTCGAAGCCGCCTGCAATCATCACCTTGGCCTTGCCAGACAGAAGAGTGTCGCACGCGATCTCAAGGGATTGGAGGGCGGTTGCGCTGCGCAGAACTCAGCTTGATAATTAAGTTGCACAAATATGATGGACTTACCAGGCACCAACTGGAATCTTAACAGGGCCACTGGAAGACATAAGGAGGAGGTTAATCCACCCTGCAGTGGTGTTGATAAACCTAGGTTTCGTTGTTGAGTACCAGAAATGTGAAGTTAAAAAGTGAACTTACGTCTCCTGTAAGATATCGTTCTGGACTTCTTTCTCCTCTCGACGATCCTTGAACATTTTAGCCAGACTCTCGGTACCTCCCATGCCACTTCCAACGCAAGTGCCAACTTCCGAAGGATGGAAGTACTTGTAGAGTTCGTAAGGATCTGTGATGCCGGACATGTTCAGGGCCTCAGCGGTGCATACAAGAGCCCACAGCGTGGCACGATCAGTTTGAGCGATAATGTCGGCAGGGATCCCATATCGTCCAGCATCCCACCCGGTGGGAACTTGACCGGCGACGAGCCGACTGAACTTGAACGCCTTGGGAACGAGCACGCGAGCGCCTTTCTTGAATTTGACAAACCATTGATCTCCCTCGCCGTTCCAGATATCGCATTTCTCGGCATGCTCGTACTTGAACTTCTCGGCTTCAGACTGAGCGACTTCAATGGGCTCCAAGTCGTGGATAAGCTCAATCTCCTGGTTAAAGACCTTCTTTTTGGGATCATAGCCGCGGAAGAGCTCCGGCTCTAAAGTGAAGTTCATGTTAGAAAAGGGAGAGGCAGAAGCCTGTCATCGCACCAATCAAACGAACACCAGCGTGGCTCAAGATTTCCTTCTCATATCGACCCCTGACGTCCTTGTCATCCACGGGCTCTCCCGATTTCGAATCCACCCATCCAACGTGCAAAGAGCCGTCCTTCAAACGACCATCGAAGTGCTTGATGAAGCCCATCAACCATGCCATCTCAATGCATCCTTCGATAGTAAATTCTCCTCGCGCTTCCATCTCCCACCTAGTCCGGGAGCTACCCCATGGTCCAACTTCGGCGAAGCCAGTAATAACGACCACCTTTTCGAGGTCGATAATGCCGCGTAGCTTCTTCAGATCTTCGAGAGAGGAAGCGCCTTCCAAAGCGGGAAAGTCGAACTTGAAGTTAGCACGGGGAACAACGTTGACGGTCTGCAAGACGCGCTCTCCTTCCGCGCCGTTGATCACCGTGAAGTCGAGAGCATTGTCTCTTGCAATCGCGCGACGAAGCTCGCTCTTCTTGTTGAGGCCGGTTCGGATGCGAGTAGTGATGTCGGCGAGATCAGGCAAGCGATCCATTCCGCCATTGAGATCAGCCCAGATGGGCTCCACTTGCGTGATGCTGAAGAGTAACGGATGCATGAGACCGAGGATGTTGAAAGCCATCTCTTTGGCTGAGAATGTGCGAACACCATAGCTCTCCACCTCATGAGCAACCATGTTCGTCGCGTCCATCAGACCCGTGCCACGAGTCCAACTTAAAGAGTGGTCAGCAAATGCGCGCAAAACAAAATGGTTGGGAGTCGTACCCAATCACAGCTCCGGCCAAGCAAAGGTATTCACCCCAGCTCTCCGAGTTCCAGCGATTGAACAACGTCTCAAGGGAAATCTTGGACTCCGAATAGAGACCATCGTTTCCGAAGAGGCCGTGGTTGGGGGATAGCGGTAGAATAACTTGCGTTGGTCTGGTTACAAAGTGTCGGGAAGCCTTCTTGTTCTTGACAGCACCTAGAATCCGCAACAAGTTGACCAGCATGATACGGTGAGCCAGCTCAGACTTGTCGTCCAAGCCATCGATTTCACGACCATTCTCAGGAACCGCCGCAAAGGGAAGAATGTAGTCCAGGTCGAGGCCTAACGTGGCATAGATGTAGTCAACGAGTGCTTCGACATCTTGCTTCGATCCTTGGTTGAAAGGAACGACCGTGAGTGCGGATCCCCGAGCTCCAAAGCTCTGATAGATCGACTGATAATATTCCACCGTCGACCGATTATAGCGAGATGTGGTGATGACAACGTGGGCCCCACCCGAGAGAAGACCTTTCAGGATCTCGACTCCAATCGAACCCTTGCCGACACCTGTCAATAAGGCGTTCTTATCCTTGAAGGTCGTCCCAGCGGTCGCGATTTCGTGCAAAATGTCAAGGTACACGCCAGTAAGGTTGCTCGAGTACTCCCAGTTACTGCCGACCTTGCGCTTCAGGTGAAGAAGTGGAACCTTGTCAGCAGATACTGGTGTAACGGCGGAAATTTGAGGACGAATGAACTGCGAAGATGAGCGCCGATTGCGCATGCGGTTACGCGGCTGCTCTGGACCTTTCCTCAGCGATCGTACGACTCCCTCGTAAAGAGCTTTGATTCTGTTCTTCTGATCTTGACTGATCCCAGGCTGGGACTTGACGACGGTCCAAAGCTTCAGCACGTCGTCTTGAACTTTCTGGATGTTGACCGTCGAAATAGTGTCGCCGCTGGCCATTTCCTCTACATAGGCTTCGAGCTTCCGCACGTTCTCGCGAACGACCTCGGAGTACACGATATCACCCTTTGCCGTCACTTCCGTGTGTGGAGCGGTTGGGAAAGTCACTGATGTGCGGGAGTCTAGTCAGCAACTGCTACCCGAACGAGAATAACATACTCACCATCCTTATATACGGGAGGGTGGCCCAGGACCTCTCTGGTGTTGTCAATTAGTTGCTGCCCGAATTGCTTCGCCAGTACATAGGTGTCGCCTTTGCTTGGGTCGCAGTGGTCGATGTTGTATTGCATGTATGTCAGCAGCTCGGGATCTGCCCGGTTGAGTAAGGCAATGCAGCGAGCGGTGAGCTCGCGATCAACAGTGGTGAGACGGCCATGAATAATGTCATAGTACATGAGAAGGGCATCTTGCCTAACCCAGTTCCATGACGAATCGAAGTGGCGGGCTTTGAGGGGATCGAACGCTGGCTGAATGCCGTCGATATACGTGTCGCCGTGTTCCTTGGCGATAGCATCGAGTCGCGCTTGAAGCTGAGCTGAGTTGGCCCTCTCCTTATCGAACAAGAGCTCTCCAGCTCTCGAATCGCGGTTCAGGTAACGCATGTAGAGTTCGATATGCTGGGCGGCGAATTGCTCCTGCTCCGCCTGGAACTTGAGGAACTCTTCGCTGTTGATGGTGGCCCCACCCGCGGCGCCACCCGCTGCGCCGCCAGCACCTCCACTCGACAAGGATATACCGGAGCGTTGAGCGTAAGCTGCGACAACGGTATCCACCCATGCCTTGCCTTCGGCTTCCGAGGACAGACGTTTGGCTGGCTCCATGGTCGTACCGAGTAGAAGCACGGCGTCAGCCCGAGAAGTTCCCAGACCCCATGACTTGGATATGTGAGCCTTGATTGCGGAGGAGTTGAACCCGCCTGGCATTTTCCCTCCGATCATCCTAGAGATCAACCCGGACGTATACTTGCCCAGTGCGCCAGAGTGCCCAACGCTGAGTGCAGAGCCAAGTTCCTCTAGCGAAAGCTCCTCCCCTTTCTCCGGAGCGGACGTGAATTCGAGCTGCAAATCTCCCAGAATCTCATTCTGCAGTGTCGATTTCCCTCCTACGAGGTCTTTGATAGACTTCCCCAAAGGTACTTCATCGACCTTCTTCTTCAGCTTCTGAGCGATTATGAAAGTGAGGATATCAGAAGCTTTGATCGGAACGTCTTCGATGGCGGTGGCGGGGCCTGCAGAAGAGGCCGGAGATGGTGCTGCAGCAACGGGCGGTGCGATAACAGCAGGGGCTGAAGTTTCGGGAGGGGCATCACTAGCAGGTACGTCTGCTGCTTCATCCTCGAACTGGTAGTAGATTTCCCTGACGTTCTTTGCGTGGCAGAGGATAACTCGTTTTCGACTGATGGCGTCGTCTTGAGCCTCGTATTTGGCTTTCAGAGTTCGAGTCGCCATGCCTGTGAGGGTCGGCGATGGACCTAGCTCGATGAGACGCTCGAAGGAGTAGTTGGTAAACAACAGATCTTGAGTTTCAATCCACCTGACCGGGGAAGCAAACTGATAGGAGAGCAACTCGACGAGAATCGTGTAAGCAAGCTTTTGCCGTTGCTCGGGGGACGCCCAGTTGTCTTGGTCCCACTTCTTCAAGACCTTGTCCAGGCGAGGGGACGACGTCTGGTCGTAGATGAGCTGAGCATACTCGCGGGTCACTTCAAACGGTCGGGCGATCAAGTTCGGGATATACTTCCCGACGAGCATGTCAGGATTTAGAAGCGATGCGTTGATCTTCTTCGATAGATCTTGGAGAGAGGTTAGAAATAGTCGCATGAGAGAGAGTGAACCTTACAAGCTCGGAATGGCATGACACCTGCCCACAAGTATCGAGAATGGAAAGGCACGTCGATACCAGGAAGGGGGATAGTCGCGAAGCCGCGCTCCAGCTTGATATAGCCTTCGGCCTGTTGCTGCTCCTTCGCGCGATCGAACGATTCTGTGACAATATCGCCGAGCATCTCCTTGACCTTCTCAACAGTGAAAGTCTCTGTAAGCTGTTGCGATTGTCAGTCTCGGGAGTGGGACCTTCCATAAGGGAAGGTTACCTTGGCGATATCAATCTTCTGCACTTTGAGATAGTTCAGGACGTTGGTAATGGTTTGCAGGGCGAGAAGCTCTCCAGCGCAGACGTATTGTTGACCCTACACATGTCGAATTAGTTGAACATACGGATTGGACTAACAGGTGCTTTACCTCGACGTTGTAGTTCACTATTTCTAGCAACGTGCCTGTCCTGGTTGCAATAGTATCAACAACCTCTCGGAGCGCCGCGTCGGTGAACGTCCTGGAAATCCGACTGGGGTTGACAGCGCACATCGCATAGTTCGAGCGATTTTGCGAATCACGTTCTACTGCCCGTTGCATGGTAATTCCACGATAGAAAACGACATCAACGAGCGCCGAGATATGTAGGACATCAGCGATGGAAGCGAGGGCTGAATACTCGCCCAAAGAGTGGCCAGCGAATGCACAATCTTTCTGGACAAAGCCTTTGGCGCGCATGTCCTCAAACGCAGCTTTCTCGGTTACAACGAGCGCAATTTGGGCGAACTGCGTGGCAAAAAGAAGACCATTAGGGTGACTGAAGGTGTACTTGGGAGTACGAGCGTCGATGTCGGCGAACAAGGGTAAGGTCTTCACGTTTCCGTCCTTGTCCATGGTATCATAGGTCATATCCATGTAGCGCTGACGAATGGCTTGTCCCTTGATACCCCCAAAGTGAATGGTCTTGTCCTTCGGGTTATCCTTGACGATCTCGATGATGGAAAAGCCGTAGACAGCAAGTAAATGAGCGTCAGCTCCATCCCATACAGCACGGGCTGCAGGTGAGCTGTTGTATAGATCCATACCCATGCCGGGCTCTTGAGATCCTTGACCAGTGAAGACGTAGACTGTAGTAGCCTGGGCGACCTCTGCAGACCCTTCCAAAACCTTCTCGTCGCGTTGGTTAAGGGTCTCCACCTTCACGACCATGTTACCGTCACGCATACCGATGTGGCGAATCTTCACGGTGAGCTCGTCGCCTGGAAGAACCATACCAACAAACGCAACATCGTAGCTAGGAAAATGTGTCAACGATGAAACCTGTCTTACGAAGATGACGACTCACGCTAGAACACGATCTGGATTACCCTCGGCTACGATATTCTCAACAAAGCGGCGGGTAGCAGCGCTTGACCACATGCCATGGGTGATCGTACCAGGAAGAGCGGCGAAGTCGGAAAAGTAGGGGTTGATATGGATCGGGTTGAAATCGCCCGACGCCTTCGAGTACGGCTCGTTGGTGAGCGGAGAGCTGAAAGTCGTGGAGACGCTAGTAGACATGCTATACCCATCGCCAACCAGGGGAGTGAGACGACCTTCCGGAACGCCATGGCGTTGAAGGTACGCGACCACTGGATTGCCCTGACAGCCTTCCTGCTCGAACTCAACCGAACCTACCTTCTGCAAACGTTTCAGATGGTCGCGCACGAAAACATCGCCAGAGACGGAGACGTCACGGTACGAAGTCTTGTCTTTGAAGGTCACTTGCGACTTGACGCGGAAAACGAGCGTCGTCCCCGCTTGCAAAGGCTTTGTTTCATCCTCCCACTCCAACCACTCCTTCGACTGTACAACCCCGACAGCGGCATCAGTGCCGACTTCCACCACGTAATCAGGTTCGTCCACTGTCTCGAAAGTATTTTCATAGTCCGTGAACCGACCGCGGTAGAGGAACGCTGAGACGACCTCAATGACGGGCTGGCCGTCGCGGAAAACGTGGCCTTTAACTTGAACCACTTTGCCTGGATCAGTGTTTTTCACGGAAGATATGCGAGCGTCTGCGATGCAAACATCGCCGGCTTTCAGCGGCTTAGCACCTTCAACGAGGCGGAATCCATTCGACAAGTGAACTAGCTTCAAGAGATCACCATCGATAGCCGACGGGAAGATAGCCTTCATAATCGCCTGCCGTAGAAAATATTTAGGATATGCAGAGAGTATGTGCATCAGCTATCACTTGCCTGCCACCCTGTGACAATCGCAAAGTCCATCGGAGCCTTCACGGAGGCAGTGCGTGCTGTTTTGAACGCTTCACTCTGGTTGCCGACAACTCCACAGAAAGCCTCGATATCTGAGGCGGAGATCGTGACCTCAGGGCCAATGAAAGTCTCCCTAATATCGATCTCCGGAAGAGACTCGTCATCACCAAACCACAGCTTCCAGTAAAATTGTTTGATGCGGCGATTGCGATCGTTGACGACCTCATGAATTGGAGCAGATCCCATAGAGGGAACGTACTTGTACTGTAGGAATAGGGGAACAGAGACGTCGCGGCGGTCCTCGAAGATGGTGACATCAATTATCTTCGAAGCGGCAGTGAACTTGATTTCAACCGCCTTGAAGTCAGGCTTGTGCGTTCCATGAGAGCGACTGCAACCGTAAACAGTCAATGACGATGGCGAGGCCCCGTCCAACGCAACGACAACCTTCTGACCAAGACGAGGTGCCAAAGCCCGGCGGAGAGGGTTATCGATGTAGGCGGTATCCTGAACGATGATCTCCGAAGTGAGTAGCGCCTTCAACCAGCCTAGCTCAGAGCCAGAGATGGCCTGAAGCCACTCCGACGTTTCAGGAAGTGTCTGTCCGAGCTTGTAAGTGACGCTGCCCGTGGTTTCCTCGCATTCGATATCACTAGGAGTCTCGACGTCTTCGGGATGGGGGGCGAGATAGTCGACAGTGGGAACTTTGCTGATGTCCCCGTTATATGAGCGCTCAAGAAGCTTCTGGACAAGAATGGAGTTGATGTTGCCAAGCAAGTCCTTGATAGGTTCGTCCTTAACAGTGGAGTACTTGACGGCAACTGGACCTTGCAGAATGCAGACACGCTGTGGATCTTGGTCGAAAACGGCCTCAATATCTTCCGCTGCCCAAAGAGAGTCCTAGTATGATCATTCACAGTGAGCCAAGTGCAGTTGATGATACAGTCAAAGCATTTACCTTTTTGAACCAGACCTCGAAGCTGGCATCCAATATCGGGATGAAAGGAGCGGGTTTCTGTCCCGGTCTCTGCGAGATCGTCAAGAAGTACGCGCGATCCTCGGCGGCGACAAGCTGTTGCGTGGCTTGGGAGTACTTCTTGAAAAACTCCTCAACGAAGACAGAAGGATTGTCGAGCTCGACGTAGCTCTGCAAGATACTTGGTTTTGCGCCCCCATTAACGCCAGCAAACCGCTCTTCCACTCGTCTCAGCCAATCGCCCGTCAGACTGCGCAAGCTGATGTCGATCCATCGGTTTTGGTGCGCGACGTACATGAGACGGATCATGCGCAGAGTAACCTCCTCGTAAGTCATATCAGCGAGATCAGACGCAACAGACCCATCTTTCTTCCAGCCGAACCAGGGTTTAGCGAAATCTTTGTTGAGTTTGCCGATGATCTCGGCCTTGCGCTCGGCCAACCACGCAGTCCGTTTTTCCTTTGGCAGCTTGAACACAGTATCATCGAACTCCTTCCACAGCTTCACAGCACGCGTGGCGACCTTGTGGATTGGTTCGCCAAGCTCCGAGCGAACCGTGAGGATCCCACCTGTGGGCTTAACGTAGGTATTCTCCCAGTCCTTATCGTCCACTCCCGGGGCCGCGACGATCAAGTCCTTGACGGAAGAACTTGTGTGCGCTTCTTTCGCGACCATGACGCGACTAGCGAAAAGAAACCCATCGAAAGGCATGGGCTGCGCGCCGTAAAGGTCTGATGACCACTCGCCAGTAAGATACGGCCAGATATCATCTGCACCACCGAATCCAGAGCCTCCAACAAGGCAAATATTATCGTGCTGCCGGATAGAGCTGTATGTCTTGAGAACAGGGGTGTGGAAATCCTCATACGAATGGTGACCTCCCGCGCGGCCGCCTGTCCATTGAAGAATGATAGGGAAGTCCGGATTTGCTGCGGCGATATTAACAACCTGACGGATGCCGTCGACTGAACCGGGCTTGAATGACACGTGCTTGATGCCCGCACTCCTCAGGCCAGTGATAATCTCCGCAGCCTTCTCAGTGCTAGGGATCCCAGCGGCCACGCAGAAACCCTCAACTGGGAGGCCCTCCTTCCGCATCTCCTGCCAGAGAGGAAACTGGAAGCCGAACTGCCGAGGGTTGATGTAAAGTGAATTGAGAGTGATGCCGACACCAGGGGGAATGTTAGCCTGGATCTCCGCAACCTTAGACCGGAGCGCGGCTGCGTTATAGTGACCACCACCCGCGAGCTCGATGTGATATCCAGCAGCGAGGACGGCAGAAACGAATCCAGCCTTGACTGTGGTGGGCGTCATACCAGCGACCATGATCGGAGGCTTGCCCAAGAGTCGAGAGAAAGGCGTATCAAGGTGGATGACACCGTCGCTAACGGACACGTTAGCATACATGCGCGTCCGGTTTTTCTTTGGCCCTTACCTAGTCCTCACTAACTGCGGCGCATACTTCTTGCTCCACCATTCCTCATAGTTGACATCCTCAACATCGAAAAGCTCAGCCTCCCCTTTGCCTTTGTCGCCTAAAATGACAACGCGAACCCCACGTCCGTCGAGGTTTCGCGCAGTGAGGGGGCCGATACCATTTAGACCTCCAGGACCGAAGTCGATAACATGAGTAGCTGTCTCCGGGAACCCAGTTGCCAAATTCCAGTGGATCGGAGACGTGAAGATTTGGTCGCATAAAGACCGAGTAATGGAAGTCGAAAGTTTACGCATATCGGTCCCTACGCATGGCCGTGAGTAACTACATCCAGAATCAGACGTCATTGACGACCACGTACCATCTTCCGTATTAAAGACCGGGATGGCGAGTTCCTCCGGCTTCCATAATTCCTCGCCACTCAGATCCTCAGTGCAAAGCTTGTCGGACGCATCGCTGAGGTAGGCACTGTGGTAGGGTGCATTAACCACCAAGAAGCGAACCGTGAACGAAGGCTTGCGTTGCGAGAAAGCGATCTTGCTTTGATCTTGTCCTGAAGGCGCGCGAACTTTGCGCAAGTTTGTCACCAGGCCATAAAGTGCGCGAGGGGGCCCTGTGACAACGAAGTTGCGCGGCCCGTTGTACAGTGAAACGGAGAGCTGTGAATTGTCGGGTAAATGTTTGTTCGTCTTCGCGATGTGCGGCTCGAGGTCCTTCAACGTGAGACCAGCGACCGAGAGCATGGGAGTCGGATAGCCCTCACCACCATCAACGGAATCTTGCACGATTGATGGCTCGAGGGCGAGCACCGGGAACGCTTCCTGACCACGAAGGCCACAGAAGAACAGCCATCGCAAAGCTTTTTTCGCGTTGGTATCGAATGATTCATAAGTTGAAGAGGCCGAGATGGCGATTGCGGAAACAACACCCTGCGAATGACCGGTAGCGCCTGATATGTTCTCCCGCATCTCACCGGGAGTCAGGCTAGATACACGACATACAACCAGGTATTGGACGAGTTGAGTGAGCCCAATGAGAGGTAGGGAGACGGGAATGGACGCAAGATAGGAGATGGAAGGTCGAGGAGTGGCCCCAGAAAGCCATGAGGCGACGTCCATGCCATAATTGTAGAAGCTTGAGGACTCTCGCTCCGCGACGAGAGGTAACAGAATGTCGTTGGTGATTGCCGTGATTAGGGGTAAGACGTAGGGTTTATAGGTGTCATAAAGCGTCTGAAGTTCGTCGAAGTAGACCTCATTGGTGCCTTGCCCTCCAAAGAGAGCATAGATTGAGGCATCGCCTTCCTCCACCGCATCAAATAGAGCAGAAGCTGGCGGAGCGGGAAGATCGGCAACATTTTGCTGCTCCAAGGTTGCGCGCGCCAAGAAGAACGCAGATAGTACAGCCGCGCGTACCTCGGTGTCGAAGGAGTTGACGAAGGAAAAAACATCCTTGTCCGAAAGATATATGGAGACAAAGTGTGTGAACACGTTGAGGAGCAGCGATGTACGTGCCGCGGTGCACTGGGGCTCCTCAGTCACGCGCTGCGAGATATAGGCTAGGAATCGCGCGAAGAGCTCGACTGAAGCTTCGGACGCGCCCTCTAGCTCTGCAGTGGTATCTACGGCATCTAGTTGTTTCTGCGATTGGATAAAGTCATCTCTGATAACTTCGGCTGCGATCCACTGGTCGGGTTGCGTAGAAACTGGGATCGAGACCTGTGAAAGAACGCCTGTGAGCAAAACTTCACAGTATCGCAATATGTACGCGTACTCTAATGTTTGCGACGGAAATGATTATGGGGCGTGTAGAGATAGCATTTTCACGGGTAGCATCGCCGTTCTGGGTCGACATTTTGTATTATGGAAAGTAAGGGTCTCGTCGGCGCCGATATCGACGTTCGGAGGGGTAAAGGAAGGATGGTATATGGGTAGCTCTTAGGATTTATATCCTGCGTTCCCCAGTCCCAAATTTTTGTTTGTGCACGAATTCGCAAGGACGCTTTTGGAAAGGTTCCCCAAAAAATTGGGTCACATGCGTGACATGATTGTTACGTCTTCTAATGAGCTGCACAGAACGTGTCACAGCCCAGCCCGGTGTTCCTTGTCAGTACCCAACTACGTACCAATCAACGACGTTACTGATTGCTGATGTGTTTGATGGATTCAGACGCCACCGTTTCATGAAGAACATGGACAATATACCTTGAAGAATCAAGGTAAAATCGTATGTACGACGTAACTAAACACACTCCTCTCAAAGCGACGCCAAACGAAAACTGGATCATCAAAGGTAAAGTCTACGTTAACAGAAACCTCGTGTCATCCTCGAGTCCAGGAGGCAGGCGTTATAGGCACTCATGTTTCCCCTCGTTGCTTTCCCATCATGCCCGTTGCCAGACGCATCGACCGGCTGTACTTGCGATAACCATCTCAATTACACTGATTAGTGTTAGCCTTTGCATGAGGAAGAGATAATCGGTCAGCACTGCTCTCCTATCTTTTCGATCTCACGGCTTCTTCTTTGCGAGGTAAGGTTCTTCATCTCGCACATACCACCACTGCACCTTGGGGTCACGTATACGCAATTAGGAACCCCGTGGCACGACTGTTTCGTCTGATAATATCCGAAACGTTTAGTCTCGCCTCTGTGAGAAGACGCCATCCCTTCATCAGGGACTCCATCAAGATGTCATCAATTTTTGCCCCAGGATGATTGCACCAACTCATACAATCATTTTTTGCCATATAATGTGAGATAAACCTCCTACACTCAGTCCATACTACGAAACCTCGTATTGTCCCCCCTAATCGATATGGTGCCGAACCTGACGTCAGGTTCTCAAAGTATGGGGACAAACATGGCGTGTCCTTTCGGCGCAATGTAGCTCTTGCCTAGTGCTTGAGCTCAAGATTTATTGAAAAGCTTGCCGCCCAGGGACGATACTAAACATCAATCTGCACACAATCACACTGATCATTGTGGTAGTTCAATAGTGCCTCCATATATTACCCATGATAGGTATTGAAATAGCCAACTATTTTGCACACCTTCCGCAGACGTTGCTATAAGTCTGTACGATGCCCCCAGTCAACCATAACCATCGGGCTGGACGCAAGCACCCTTTCAATACCACTGTCCACCGACAGCCCCTGACTAGGACTTCCGACTCATGGACCGCCTGGCATCACTCTCGTGCTAACATTCAAGCTGAAATCGCACGATAGCTATCTAGGCTCCAAACCACAATGAGACCTACCTATTTATGGGCATGCACGTGCAAAGCGAGCTTCGTTGTAGTGGCATCGGCCAGCTTCCGTTCGCAGCTGAAGCCGGAAGCTAAAGCCATGAATTCTGGGTAAAGCCCAAGCAAAGCTGGTAAAGCGTTGAGCAGGCGACTGATCTAGACGAAAGATCACAGATGACCGAATTCCACGGAAGGCACGGACTCGAACTGCCGTTGCGACTTAGCGACAATCATCTAAGTACAATGCAGGCAGAATGCGCGACTACATGGGGAGACACTAGATAGCTTAGATATCGTTTGGAAACACGGACGTATTGCGGTGCAAGAAACCCAGTCCTGGTATTGGCACGTTCTTTTGTTGACTGTGATGTTCATTTCAGTGAGAAGCAATGAGATGCAGTTGGTGCTAGATGGTAACACCTACAGTTCTCGCACTGGGAGGAGGCCGAAATCAATCGCAAGACTGTCTTGAACGATTGCTCCATGGAGCAGGAGGGGATAACTCACCTCGAATAAGGAAATTTGCCAAAACCGCGAGGAAAAGAAGGATGCTGATTATGACCGGTCCAACGATCTGGTCTAAGCAGCAGCCCAGATGATACTCAGCAAACACCACAAAGACCGGTAATACCATGCCGCCTACCGTAATGGCCAGGATCACGCTTCCGAATCATGGTGATACGAGACTGATACAAGAGAAAACCGTAGATCTTGATGGGAAAATGGTTAAGCATCTATTCGCGCTAGGATTGAATTGCTCGGACCAGGACTCCAACACTTATCAACGCATAGGTGTATGCGAAGCTGCGAGCAATGATTTCGTCGGAGGCATTGAAAAGTGCAAGGGCCAGGGTTCCAAGGAGCACAGCCAGGTTGAGCCACGATATCCAAGCTATACAAGGGTTAACTTGGAAATTGAAGGACAACCGGATGGAAATCTTCCTAACTGCGTTCATTCGCAAACCAAACCTTGCCCTCCACTTTCAGTGAAGTGGCTATCTTCTTCGGAACTCTGACTTGGGGAGGAACAGAATTGATAGCATGATAATCGCGTACAGTCGGCCGGTGTCCGTCAATGTCGTGCTCGGCTTCGGGAATATTGTCTTCCCTAGTGTACCGTAGGGGTCTTTGGGCATTGTCAGGCAGCGACGCTAGCGCGGAAGACGAAAAAGGGGAGAAGCTATGCCACGACCTCCTTATGAGGCCTGGGTTATCGGCCTTGTCGTTACTTTTCTGCCCATTAGACGCCATGGTGGTTAGCGTCCAACAGTAAGGTAGGCCTCATGCGAATCCATCCAACATCACGTGAGGTGACATGCCTGTGACAGGCGCAAGGATAAGTTGTGCCGACATGCCGATCGACTGGGTACAGTGAGCAATCATTAGAGAGGACTCAGATTGGCCCATCAACTTGAGCCATGACCGATAAACTATCCTCTATCGAGCCAGAAACCTACCGTGAAGAACAAATGCTGAACCGGTGAGCCAGTCGAGCTTAGATCTCAACAGGTGTAGCCCTGGAACTCAGCAACATGAGACCTGAGGCAGGTGCATGACTTGGACTTGGAGTTCAGTGCGCAAGCTAGCAATAATACTCGATCGTGTGTTGTCCACTGGATTCACAGTGATAGTCGACAGTGGCAGAATCAATGAACTGGTGTGCACACATACTGCAGCAGCTTATCAGATACCTTAGTCATATGCACCTGCGGCACAAAAAGAGTAATAACTTTCTCGTTTGACCTTCAACGAAGAATCGGAAAGCGCGAAAATTCTTGAAATTGAAATCCGCAGATTTTCGCGCTGGCGGATTTTTCATTCCATCGAGTGTAGAGTTGTTATTATTTTCTTTTGCGTTTGTCACGGTTTTGTAACGTTTGGCACGTGACGTAGGATGGATTCGCATGAGGCCTACTTTGGAAGCCGAGTGAGACTACTATAGGTCCAGAGGTCCATGGGACCGCCAAACAAGCATGTACTCATTTCCCACGAGTGCTCTATTCCTGACGTCAGACTGTAATTCTGGGAGGTTCTGGTGAAGTCTGACGGTGTCAAGCACAACCTGGTCAGTTCCCGCAACCTATCCACCCGGTACCATAAAACTAAAATCCCACAACTAACTGCTGCTCACAACTGAATTATGGGCACAGACTATTACAAACTCCTCGCTGTTGACCGTAATGCCAGCGACGATGAAATCAAGAAGGCCTACAAGAAGATGGTACGTATCAACGACACCCATACCCTCGTGCTTAACGCTGACAGTCCCTCTCCAGGCTCTCAAATGGCACCCTGACCGCAATGCAGGGTCAGAGGAAGCCTCAAAGAAATTCAAAGAGGTGGGTGGCTCAGAATATGTTCCACACCAATCAACCCGCTGACGGGTACTGGTTAGATTTCCGAAGCATTCGAGGTCTTGAGTGACAAGAACAAACGAGCCGTATATGATCAATTCGGTGAGGAGGGCTTAAAAGGAGGTGGAGGACCCTCTCCAGGCGCCGGTGCAGGCCCAGGTGGATTCTCGAGTTTTGGCGGTTTCCCGGGGGGGACCACGTTTACATTTACGTCGGGCCCTGGCGGAGGTGGTGCCGGTGGATTTTCACCCACTGACCCGCAAAAGATATTTGAGTAAGTCACGACTTTCTGATTCATTACTATTGTTATTGACTTGTGCTCCTTAATCGACAGGCAATTCTTCAAAGGGGGATTCGGTGGATTCGGTGGAATGGGAGGTAGCCGACCAGGAATGCAAAGCATGTTCGACGACGACGACGCGGGTGGAGGTTCATTCTTTGGGGGTATGCCGGGTGGTATGCCTCGACGGTCCGCCTCCGGGTTTCAGCGCACATCGTCACCCACCACGAACCCACAAGCGTCAGAAATTAGCCGACCACTAAAAGTTTCCCTGGAGGATCTCTACGCCGGAGCAACAAAACATCTCAAGGTGGGCCGGCGATTACTGGACGGAACCACTGAGGACAAAGTCCTCGAGATCCAAGTTCTTCCTGGCTGGAAGAGTGGCACGAAAATACGATTTCCTCGGGCCGGAAACGAACAGCAAGGGGGAGATGCACAGGACTTGGTATTTGTGGTGGAGGAGAAGCCACATGCCATGTTTACGCGAGAGGGAAACGATCTGATTTGCCGGGTAAAGATACCCCTATTAGACGCGCTGACTGGTGGTGGAGGGAGACGGGTGGTTGAGGTGCTGGACGGCCGGAAGATACAAATCCCACTCCCAGCGTCAGGCATTGTGAAGCCTGGCCAGGAAACCACAATACCCAACGAAGGGATGCCGATCAGAAAAGAAGGCAGTGCGAAGAAGAAGGGAGACTTGATTGTGAGGTGGGACGTGGTATTCCCTGATCGGCTAACAGCAACGCAGAAAGAGGGCTTGCGTAAGGTGCTAGGATAATGATCCCATTCTAGGGTTTTCTTTACGTCGCGAGCATCAGTGGACCTTTGTTCATTTAATTTAACGTAGCACTGTATTAAATCCATGCGTTCACAACCTTTCATTTACTTGCAGACCTGTCCTCAGCGCGGCGATCGACAAACGAAAGGATGACTGATTACCAGTGTCAGTAGAGCACTGTCGAGGACGAATCATTGCCGAGCATCACCACTTGGGTCCGTGATGGTTTCATAGGGACGCGGTACCTAAAGGGATACCTAGGGGCAAGTGAGTGTACCAGGGCCGCGGCCGATAAGAACAGGTCTCGCGGCGCGCCCGGATGGAGCATAAGTGCTCCCAACATAGAACAGAGATCCCAACCAATAGATGCGTGCAGCGCGGCGGATACGAAGGAAATCAAGGTGAGTAAGTCAAGCTTAACATCACACACTGAGGGGTCACTGGCGCTCGTGCTATTAAAACTCGACATCCTACCCGTTCAATCAACGAAGAAGACAAGTCAAGGATGGCATGCTTACGAAAAAAACGGAGTGCAAGTCAGAAACCACTGCCAAACTGAGGAGAAGATAAACACAATCACTCCCCAAAATACCCCACATGGTGGAAGCAGCTATCGGAAATGAGGTTAAGATGATCTCTGGCCTAGCATGTGCCCACAAACAGGTTGCTGAAGAAAGGATAGATCCGGCGGCGCCCGCGCTTGGCGTCCAAGGACCGTGGCGGCGAGTAGATGACGAGGTATTGGAAAACCAGGGTCGTGAAAACATGGCTTAGGCGTTAAGTTGATGCACGGAGGTTGTCGGTCGTGAAAAGTGCAGATGAATGTCATCCGCAGTCGTCCAAACTTGTGTCCGAATGTAATCCTTGAACAAGTACTGGATCCCTTGAGTTCGGTACATAGCACGGGATCATTTTGAATGATACGGCATGAGGGCCCGTGGTGGTAAGGCTACACCTCAAAGAGAAAATGAAAATAGACAATCTTTCAGTAATCCAGTCGAAGCAAGTAGAACTCAACTTAGAATATCAGGTACGTGGGCTCCATCAGAAGAATAGACACCTTAAAGGAAGGTCCTCTGGGATTTCCTGGGACGCTCATGTTAAGATGAAGACGCGAGTCAGTTGGAGTTGATCAGATTGATACGAGTGTCAAGTCAAAGCACGTATCGACGACGGAACGCTGGTCCGCATTCGACGGTTGTAGATCGTTATCAGTTCCTAGGGCAAAATCATCAATGCGAAGCAGTAGTAAAGCAGTCCCTTCGTCTGGACTCTACGCAACAACCTTAACCCTTTGGCATCGGGTTCATTCGGAAGCATTCTAACATCGCCGAGAAAGGAAGTGTAGGTTCGCCGTCGCCTCGCCTCCGCGAGGCCACACCAACACATACAGCGGCTGTAAACGACCAATTGTGCGATAGAACATATGCAATACGGTGATCATGACTCAGGTGCTCAAGCAAACGCATGCACTTAACAGGTAGGATGTGGTGTTTGATAGCCTAACGAGTCTTCGACAAGATATTTACCCATGACTGCATGCAAAACGTGCCAACCATGAGGCCTCAGTTCGAGAAGAGCCTGGCAGCAATCTGCATTGTGATCGCTTCCGGACCCATCAATTGAGGAGCAGTTAATCGCCCGTGGCGCTTGGGCTCTTTCTCATAAATACTTTCACTGGTAGGTCACCAGTTCGACCTTCTGTTCACGAGTAACTTACCACCAGAGCTTGGCAGTTTTGCACACCTTGCGCTGCTCAACTCCTCCCGCCACATGGCCACAGCTGCCGAAAGGATGTCACATTACGAAGTACTTGGCCTCACCAGCGAGGATGCCAACGACGACACGATCAGAGCAGCTTACAAGAAGCTGGTTCGTGTCCTCTCTCAAGAAGCCTACGCTGACATGTTCACCACCGAGTCTTACAGGCACTGCAATGGCATCCAGATCGCCATGTAGAGGGGAAAGAACATGCTGCTCAAATGTTCATCAAAGTGAGAGTCCTGAAACTTTGACTGAATCCACACTCAGCCACCGTCCCATTCTTAGGTGAACACAGCATATCACGCTTTAATGGACGGGAGGGAGAGCACCCACTCTGCGTCTGCTGAGGCCGCGAAGTCACCCTCGAGCGCTGAGACCACCCAAGGTCGCGCCTCCAGCGAAAAGGCCGAAGCCCCACACCCGCCAAGCCCCACCAATCGATCTACACCCGACAGAGAAAAGAAGCCCTCTACCTCCAAACCCTCCTCATCACCGCCAACCCCTTCGGAGACCCAATCGCCCAGCTCGCCACCATCTGAGACGGTCCCACCTTCGCACAAAACATCGCATCGCTCTTCACACGAAAGAGGGTCGCGCCCACGGCGTGACCATCCACCCCATCACCCTCCCGGTGTGGACTCTCACAGTATGCATTCAAGTCAGAAGAGTGAAACCCGTTCATCGAGGTCGCGCGATCACCTCCGTGATCCTCCAAAGTCTTCTTCACATCACAAGGCCTCATCCTCGAAGGGTCCAAGCCATAGCTCTGAAGTCCCAGGTTCAACAGATTCCCGTCAAGCTCCGGTTGAAGCAGGTTCCAAGGCATCCCCAAGATCAGGCGCCCCTTCCGATATTCCCCCAAGTTCCAGGGGCCCACGTGACTCCGAAGGTTCGCGTCCTTCCCACAACCGGCCAGGCCTTTCCCATTTCTCGAAGCCCGTAATACCTCCAGTTTCCTCACGATTGCATAAGTTATCGCGTCTGGGCCTTGGGGAGTGAGTCATTCTGCTGTCATCTGATTTGAACTCAGTTACTCATGATATGAGGTACAGCGAATTTGTGCAGAGACTCTCTAAAGGCACGACCAAAGGAAGAAAAACCAGTGACGCCGCACATTTACCCAGTCACGATGACATCCCCACGTTCGGTTCTCCGCTCCGTCCACTTACGGCCCCTCGAGGCACCTCGAAGGAATGGCTCTTCCCTCTGCCCTTGACTCTGGACGAGATGTATCATGGAACCAACTATAGCTTTCGCGTCACCCGGGAATTGCTCTCTCGCAAGAAGAAGCAGGTAGACATCGAAATCGACATTCCTCCGGGCATGCGGAGCGGAACTAGAATCGTCTGCCCAGGTACTGGCCACGAGCGTAAGGACGGAACGATCCAGGACGTCGTTTTCCTGGTAGAGGAAGTCACTGATGATCGATTTTCGCGGGTCAAGGATGACCTTTATATGGATGTTTGTGTTCCGTGGGTGGACTCGCTCGTCGATCAGGGGGGAGACCTATGTATAGAGGGGCTAGACGGAGAGAAGATCACCTTTGCCCTGCCTTACCCGATATACGACAAAGCGACCGAAGGACAAGTCATCATCAAGGGAGCAGGGATGCCGGTCTGTGAGGGTCGAAAGACTGTGGGCCGGGGTGATCTTATCGTCAGGTGAGTCTCGCACTGGGGCGCAGCTGGGAAGAGACTTGACCGGTGCTTCTTCCTTAGGTGGCAGGTCGTATTCGAGAACACATCTAAGTGGCAGACATTCAAAAAGGTCCTTCGTATCAAGGTATAATCGATAAGGAGCTGTTTTCGGACTATGGACTTCACTTGGGGCTATGTGATCTACTTACTGCTATCTACCTGCTCGTTGGTTGTATTGGGTAGTTTATCGATGATTCCGGGGCGGCTCGATTACTAAAACTTCACTGTATTTTATGTGGTATCTCGCCTTTTTGGTGTTCTTGCTCCAACGCTCTTTGCTTCTTGCTATAAGCCAATGTAATACATGTTCGTAACCGACTTGTGACTTGTATTGGCACCCATGTTGATAGTAAAGCCGATTTGGATCAATCATCCAAAACTTGTGACAGAGAACAAGTGGTTCGCTCTTGCTCGGCGAAACAAACACCTCGACCTCCGCAAATATGTACCGAGCACTTGTGCTCGTTCCTCTTCTTTCAACTGGGGTGCAATGATGGCGACATGTGGGCAAAGAGCTTCCGCCGAACGTCGAGATTGGATAAAAGTTACCCAGAGTACCGAGATCGGATATGACTGGCTTCCACGCATCAGGGTATGTGGGTCGAGAGCCGTTGGAAGTACTGTGCGCTCCACGATTGGACTTGTGTCCATGCGTAATGCCAGCACAGCACCTCCAGTTGTGTAACTGGCAAAGTTTCGGAGATTCGATATCCCTCGGAACGGTTCTGATCAAAGGGCCGCCGAAGACTAAGTAATCTACAGTGCCGGAGGATCGTGGAGGGGATTGTCGGTAGTTGCGCCGGCATAGATGGAGTAAGAGTCAAGTCAGACCATGCACCGATATTTGACCGCAGGGTTACATGCTCTATCATGATGCCTATAACGACAGAGTAGCAAGGAAACACGGGTACCCGCAAGGAATGCCCTCAGTGGCAAAACCCAGTGCGACACTCTACCAGAGGGAACTTCCACCTTTGGAGGGACAACTGACATACCTCTGATCCAATTTCTCGGTCCCCCGACATAACGGCATTCCCAACGAACACGAATAGGCCTGTGCAGGATTGAGGGATCAGTTTGCGGAAATTACAAGGCAGCGCAGCGGTGGGCGATGAATGGCAGGACAGGGTCTGACACAGCTGCGAAGATCTGATAACAGGAATTGGAATCTCGGGAAAAGGCTTGGCGAGCAGAGTACACACTTCACTTTCGTTTGAAAAGGGACCCGCATGACGAAGAAAGGGATGAGGTGTGCTCCTGTGGTCCACGATATCGCTGTGACTGATACATACTGATTATTGCGCGAGAAATCCCGGCATGCCTTAAGCACAAGGCGCCAGAAGTACGGAAATTGGAGGCGGTGGATCAGCGTGTTGGTTATGAGCAGGTGGCAGGAGTAGAGGTACATAAGGGCATTCTGAAATTCAATCGGACCATCAGTACTCAGTACAGTTTTTGGCCAGAAGCCTCGACGGTGATTCAAGTAACGTGACCCAACCCACCACCCAATCGCGTAAGGCAAGCCGAACCAGTGTTGTGCATTGCCGCAATGCACAACAGGTCCGAATCCGACGGCATCAAGACAAGGATTCTATTACGCAGATTCATCACTTGAGCGAGTGCTGCCAGAGCCTGCGCTGAGATGGGCACCTAGGAGGTACATACACAGCTCTAGCAGGTGAAAGGATCTCGAAATTCCCAGCATAGCGCGCAAGGCCCTCTTCCCTTCCTGCGATGCTACTTCTCTGGTGCACTGTCTAATGCTGTGATCAACGGTCAATTCGAAACAGAAAGAAAGCTATCGATCACTGGCAAGTTGCACTGGCACTGGCGCTATCTAGTATTGGTGAATGCCATGCGCCTTTCACGCGCCTGCCTCAAGACCACTACATAAACCTTCTCGTCTCCCTACAATGCTTCAAATCCTTCGTCATTCGTTCCCGACCTTGCAGTCTCAGCTTCTTCTGCAATCCCCATCATGCCTGTTGAACTGCCTTTTTTCTCTAGGGCTCCTACCGAGTCATGGACCGATGGTATTGGCCTGAAGGTATGTTCCGGTTGCTGTCAGTGCTAGCTGCCGATCCTTATCGCTGGACGGCTTTACAGCTCGCTAACGTGCTGTGCCTTCTGCTTGTTTGTGGAGCGAACGTCTACACAGTGTTGTCTCCAGAGGACATATACTACACTGGCAAGGAGACATACTTCACTCCAGCCCCGTGGGCTTATGTTGTTTGGTGCGGTCGACCCTGTCGCAGTGCCAACTATTAGTTGTTGATCCTGATCTCTCACCTCCCATATAGGCCGCTGATTCACCTGTTGCTTTTGGGAACAATCATCTACCAGTTCTCAAAACCAGGCAAAAAGATAATCGTTGAACGCATCGGATGGCATTTGCCACTGTTGAATATCCTCGCAACCATCTACCTGTACTCTTGGACAATTGCCGAATATCGATATGGTGTGATAAGCTCGTCTATTGCCGACCAAAATATCAGCCTCATAGCCTTCCAGGTCTTATTTTCATCATTTTCGTGGGTTCTACCGTGACGGTAAGCTGCACCTTTATACTATGAACCTTCATCTGACAGTCTGGCAGCAAGTATATGGCGTCATCAAGCAGACTTCTCTGCGAAACGTATCTGACGAACTGTTCCTTCATCTTCCGTTCTCGCTCTATCACGGGTGGACAATGGTACTACTAGTCAACTCGGCATTTGAAGCTTTCGGAGTCAACGCCATGCAGAACGCTGCCGATTCATGGACCAAGGCTTTTGTTTTCCTCGGACTGTAGGCCTTTACATTCTCCAACCCATGACGCTCACAAAAACCTGCATAAACAGATTTTTCCTAAACTGCACATCCTTCGCCTACGCCTACTCGACAGCGGAAGGTGACCTTCCAGCTTGCATTGCGATTTCCTGGTCTCTGTGGGCGATATATGCCCACCAGCGGCTTGACCAGTCCGAGTTTGTGCACTGGAGCGCATTCGCATTCGCGGTTCTGTCCCTCTGCTGGGTTATGAGGAGTGCCGCAGGGTTAGCAAGGAAGATGTGGGGAAGACGCGGGATATGGTTCGGTGACGAGGAGACAACTCGACTTTTGGTCGGCCGTTGAGTGCTGACCCGAGTTTCATTTCCCTTTTCTTCAGTTCTTCTGAGACCCGTATATTTAGTTTCCCTTTATTTCTCGAACCACCAGTTGACCGTCAGAGTTGTACTATGATATCCCGCCCCCTCCCGAATAGAGTTTCTACCATGCATGACAGCTTTCTCGGGCTGCTATCCTGTGCCGCTGCTGCCCACTTGCCCCTAGGTTGACAAGTGAAAGTCAACAGCTTTGAGGCCGGACTACCCAATGAGTATTTGTACTCAACTGTTGAATACCACTGACATGGCTTCAGCTGTTCCGGGTTATCTACGTCCGCGTACTATATCTAACTGGCTGTTTGAACTTTTTCGCTGTCCAACGAATACTGCCACAACCCAAGAGACCACTTATGTGAATATTAGCTTAAACTTCAACCTCGATGACCGTAGAACGCGGAATTCGAACGCCAGGGGTGACTCGCACACTGAGATATGGTACAAGGAGAGGTTGAAAAGAGGTGTTTGACAGCTGCGTCCCCTCGCTCGAATGGCTTGACTTTGCGCGTGACTTCGGGGAGTGGCGCAGCCAGGCTCTTCGCGCTGCAACAAGATCTACAGGCAGGTCGAAGAAAGGCGTTTGTACAACAAGAAGCGAATACAACGCAAAAGCACACAACATAAGTAAATCCGACGTTAAATCAGGAAACACTGATCTCGGCAATTCTCCATCTCAGTCAAACTTGATCGGCTCGACCTTCTTAGGAGAGGGCAGTCCAACGAAGCCGGGAGGACCTCTCTTGGTCGGGGAGCCATCGGGGCCTTGTCCTTCCCTGCCCGTTCGCGTCGAGCTCACGGCGCCGGGCTTGCACATCGCGGCCGGGGGAGGACCAACCAGCCTCGAAATAGTCCAAGAGAGCTCATATCTCGCGAGGCCAGCCCACGAAATGTATCGTGCCAGTTCAAGGTGGAGGGTAGGATAATATGCTGCGGATGCTTTGCGTGAAATCTGTATGATCCATGATTAAAAAGTAGACGGGTTGGTGGGCAGTGGCACGTACGAGAATGATACGTTCAAAGCCTGAGGCAAAGAGGTCAGAATGGAAGCGATGGGCAGAAAGGTCGTGTTCTTTGGACAGATTCAGGTCGTGAGCCGCCTTGGCGATCGCGTTGATTAGCTTCAAGTGTGTGGTCTACGCAGAGAAGATGGTAAGTCTATTCAGTCATCTTTGACTCATGCAACTCACGAAGTAGGCCATGGCTTCGAATTCGACTCCACCTGTCATGCCTCCTGGGGCCTTTGGCTTCTCAACTTTCCCTTCGTCTGTCTCGGCAAGATTCCAGACGGTGTTGTTCGGATGACAAAATACCCAAAAGTAGTCTCTGCACACGTCAGAAAGTTCCTGCAGGTAAGACTTGTATATCCTTGGTCGATGCAGCGATTCTATAAACGCATGTGGAGACACGGGTGCTGCAGGTGATTCCGTGGGTGGTGGAGCAGGAGTGAGCAGGAGGGCACGGATGAGCGAGTAAAAGGTCTTGTGTGGAGCGGGTAAGGCGATTACACCGCTTGAGGATTTGAGTTGATCGGTCTCCCAGGCTTCTCTGCGTGGGCGGCCATTCGAGGACGGTAATGAAGAGGAGGGGTATATTTCGAACAAGATAAGGAGGAGGTCGACAATAAGCTGACGAGTCGCAACTTCGCCGGGTTTCTTGTCCGAATACAGAAGGGAAATGAGCTGCACGAAAGGTGTTGGGCAAGAGCTACGCAGAGCAAAGCACCCTATGGAGGAGGTGGAAAGGGCCTTGAAGCAGCGCAGGAGCTCATGCAATATATGGTCGTCGTGCTGTTCTTCGCTAAATGGGACTCTTGAGAAACGAGTACAGCTATATATTGAATATTGGCGTACCGCCATTCAACCTCAAGGATTTCGTTCAGTCTTGTTAGCAGCGCATTGTAGCCGCCAAGACGAAGGAACTCTTCTGACCAGCTGAGAGTCAACAGGTGAGCCGAGAGGTGGTATAGAGTCGACTAAATGTGCACCTAGCCGATTCATTTCGAAGTAACAGTCTGAGTTTCTTCACGGTTTCGACCTCGAGCTGTGTACTGGATGTGCCAGACAAGATGCTACAGAATTTGACGGGTGTTATGTTTTTGACAAACCCTTTGTCTTTTGACTTGCTCGTGATGAGATCACCGGGTATGACCGGGGGTGTTTGTGCATGAGACAACGTCCTCGGGATATCGTACGACATCCCTCGTTCATGACCCACACGCATAGCCTCGTGTGCGTGCAAATCAGTGGTGCTTTTACCCGCTAGAACAGAACCCCACACATTGCTGGCGGTAGGTCGGCTGTCGTAGTTGAGGGAGGGTAAAGGGAGGTGGGGTGATGCTATGGATTCGCTACTCCGGGCTTTGCGAATCGTACGAGGAGTAATTGGAGGTGATGCGGGTGGATTGGAGGTGAGCACATGAGAGGATTTCAACATGGCAGCCTTAACAGTTGCATCCATGTTCGCAAGCTTTGGTCGTAGGGTAGGAGGTATCTGAAGCTCGTCCTTTATGAGCAGAGTCTGGTTAGCTAAGGACGCCGCAATTCAGCACGGGCTCCTCACAAGGAGTTTATCGAAGGCATGGTTCATCATAACTGGCTCAGTGGGGACGTCTTGAGATATCTTTATTGTTTTCGATTTTTCATAGAACTTGGCGGTATTTTTGTGCAGAGTAGGTTTGTTAGACTTGATTTGTGGACCTGAATGAGCAGGATCGGGTACATTCTCCTTGCCGTTGAGGCCCCCATCGCCTGCCATTGGGTTGGTGACCATGGTGAAGTCTGAGGAGGATATCCTCCTTGACGGCAATATTCCTTTGAACATTTGGAGGGTTTTATAACCTTGACTTCGATATTTCTGATGTTCGTGACCGTCGTAAAGATTCGTGTGCTGTGGATGTAGAGCAAGGTTTAGATCGAGTTGAGAAAGCACGGCAAGCGCCGACGCGGTTCGTCTTTCTGAACGCGTCGCTCACGTGCCCGATTTTTGCCTTTTCTCGCCCGGCCGGAATCGGGAGTTTGTGCCGTTTCGAGCCACTTAAGTAAGGGGGCTTGCCGAATCATTGCCGAACTCGCGATCGCGGACGCTGTGGCGGAACCGCCAACACCGGGACCAAGACAGCGCTGAAGGTTTCACTTGTGAACACAACCACGAACACTGAAAATCACCAGGGTCCACGAGCCTCGTGAGAGCGCTATTCACTATTACCCAGCTGGCCTGCGTAGAGAACTTGCTGCGCGCATTGGGTTGGTGGCCGGTACTTAACGACAACGAACACCTCTCTCCAGCCGCATCTGATATTTTTACCCATGGCCGTGCAGCGTCTCTATTTTACTCCATCACAAAGCGTCCGAAGCACCTTCTTCGCGTCGTGATTGGTGCTTGCCTGGCGCCAAAAGTCCCCAAAGGGAAATGCTAATTCCCGGTCGCTCGGTATATAACCATATCACTACATGGCGCTACACCCTTCTTGAGCCCTTTCTTTGGTGGTACTTTGCAGCCCTCGTTGGCTTTCCCAGTGTCATCGGTCAATGTGCAATGCTTGTCCGTTTTGATTTCAATGGAGGTGCGTGTCTACCTAAAATGACTGGTGATGCTTGTCAATAGATTTATAAATTTTCCTAGTGAAACATTTTAGAGATGCTATTGATATATGGGCGTACAACACGAATGAAACTAATAGACCATGATAATATAACAAAGGTGCGTAGAGTATGGCTCGTTAGATTAATTCGTCAAAGGACGTAAATTTGGCAGGCAGATTGGCTAACTTCTCAGACCAGTAGCAGGTTTCCCTGGTCTCGAAGTAGTTCCCGCCAATCAACCGCTGCCCCCGTGGAGTCACGACGGTGCCAAGCCGCCTCCATGACCCTCTGGGTTTGGTGGATGTTGCCGAAACCTTCCTGTTGTGCGTGCAGTCTGGCCTTCAGGACTTCTCGCCTAACAGGATCATCCGTCAGGCATCCTGCTAGGCAGATTGGGAATACCAATGACCGGTCCACGACTGACGAAGGGAGCCGGCCCAGCGTCTGGATGATCACGTCCACGGACGCGATGATCTCCGGAACACCTGTAACCGCCATGAACATCAGCAGTCTCCCCGGCAGGGCTCATCGCAGAAACGTACCCGGGTTAGCGTCGCTGAGGACGGTATGCAAGTACAAGACCGCCGCTTCGCGGAAGATTATGGCTACAAGTTGGCGCATGTCCTCCGTCGGAAATGCCACTCCAGGAAGCCCACTGGCTGCGGTGAGCGTCGTATCATGGATGAGGCTGACCGAAGCCAGATCCTGATGCAGCGGCACCTGGTCTCCCTCTCTACATGGCACGAAGTCGGGATGTGAGCGAATATGTTGTTCGATGACGTCTCCACGTCGAATCAGTTCCCGCATGCTCAGCGCACCCTTGCGAATTTCCTGTGCTTTCCAATGCGACAACGTGGAAATCTCGGCGATGCCTAACAAGACCTCATCGGGACATCCGATTAAACCATCCATCCGAAGGTCAAAGTCGTCATTGGTGGCCTGGCGCGAGCCAGCCCAGTATCCATTTCCACCGCGGTATAGACGCCGATAGAAAAGTAAGTACTTGGGTGTTGTTCCGAGCGTCAAGGATGACATTATATCTAACCACTGGGGGACGCGAAGGTTTGAGCATACCCTGTCGTTCCCGAATACTGGTTGAAACTTACCATGGTTGTTTTTAAGGCCAGCCGCGCAGCGCCGCTCATGCTCATCATGGCTAGCTTTGGGTTTTCATTGACTGTGATGCCGGTCTGTACGAGCCAGTTGCAGGCCAAGGTAAACATCGGCCGCCAGTCTGTCGCACCACCTGAAAGCACGGAGAAACTGAGGAGATGCAGTGCCGCAATGGCATCAGATTCGCTAATACGCCCTTGTCGCCTTCTACTCAGCTCGGCTTGCGCACTGTCGTGGAACAACATGGTCTGCGAGTTGTCAAGGGTGGTACTTTGCGTCTCCGGTGCAAGCGCTGCATGCAAGCGAGTGTAGTGCAAGCTAGCCAACGCACATAACGAGTTTGTCACCGGACCTTGCGGGTCTTCGAGTACAAGCTAGAATGGATGGACTTTAGAAACCCATTGGGATAGGTGGGTGGATCACCGGTGCCCCGGAGCTCACTCACCGAGTACGTTATGTTGGCGACAGAATTCCCCGCAAAGGCATATTGCAGCTTTCGGACGTGTTCAAAGTAATAGAACACATGTTCTCCCTGGATAGTTTGGTTTGATATTGGCGATACATCAAGTGTCCGCGGATCATATTGCGCGGTGCCCTCGAAGTGGGTGTCAAAATGCGGTCCGTCAAGGGATGGTAATGAGGTGGACGAAGGAAAAGTGACATTGGTATCCAGGTGATGAAAAGAGGAATCTCCATAGACAGACATATTTTGCGGTGAGTCTAACATCGTACCTGTTGTGTTACCGTCAGTCGACAATACTACTGAGATATAGGCGGCACGCACCGAACATCGGCATTACCGAAGGACCGTCCACCATGCCTCGTAATGGCTCAACGAAGCTGTAGCCCATGAGCCCGTTTATACGAGGCAGTTTTGGCTCAGTTATTGGCCTCTGGTATGTCTGCGACGAAAAGACGGATGATGATCCTGATGTTGCTTGCAATATCGACGACCGCGGTTGGCCACGAATGAGGCCTGCTCTCGTGAGCTGGGCCTTGATGTCAGCCTTGTATGCTTCGACAGCTTGTTTGTCCTGAAGTTCTATCAGTATGTAATACATTCGAATTGTGGTCACACTGACACGCATCCAGTCTGGGCGTCTACTCCCCCACCCCAGACACTTGATTCTGAGCCGATTGCATGTATGGCATGAATCACCTTCGCGCTGCTCGTCGCATTTCTGTTATCGCGCCACCAACAAACAGTCAAGGTACGTTCGGGGTGTTATCAATTGGCAGAGGCACACCTTTCTCCGCAATCGACATGTCCTGTCGTGGGGAAGACAGTGTTAGGAAGGAACAAGACACAAAATGAACCGAGCACGTACCAGCACCCTCCTTTTCCAGCAGACGATGGACGAGGTAAGTCAACAGGCATTCTATTGGGTGTTCCGCGGGATTGGGTACTTTGCGAGTCGGTTTCATCCGATGCTCGAGACGCTGAGAGGGGAGTGGTAAGCAGCGCGGGGGAGGTATTGTTCGATGGAATTTCAGACGCAGGAGATTGACTCCCGCTAGCTGACGAATTATAGTATCTATAGGACATCCGTGCAGTGCCACTTGGATAGTTGCAACTCGGGGGTTCTAAAGGTATGGATATGAGGAAGGGACTTATAGGTAGATAACTGTACAATGCCGAATATAATGCGATGTGAAGGTCGGTGTTGAGCAGGATAGAATTCACCGACTGCCTATGGGCGAAAGAAGTCGGAGGATCGCAAAAGAAAAGACGGCGTGATGACGATTAGGATTTTGGAACACGGGTGAACTAAAAGAAGCTGATCAAGACACCCTAAGTCTTGGTCACTAAGGAGGCAAAGCCTCCTGTGCATGAAACCATTCTCGTCTCGTGGGTGGGGTGTTGTAATCGGGAATTCTTCTCGGGTACTAACTCCGCACTGCAGGCTATGATCAGTTTGTCGTCCGATCGGTACAGGTTATGAAGCGACGCGGGCAAGGAATGCTCCGCTTCGTTCGTGCATGTAGGTAAAGGCTCTAGGAAAAAAGTCACAAATTGGGCAAGTCCCTCTCAAAATAACGTCTTGCATTCACCGTTTCGCTGCAGGGTGAGCTGAGGGTGAAACTCTGAATCTTAGAGTCTGAGAGTGATTAGCTAATCATCCGATGTTCAAGGCGCTGCAAAATGCTATGAAATCCGCGAGGCCTTGAGGCACAACATAACCGACCGGTCACGGTAAACACTCTTAGGCGGGCTCGCTCTTGCGCATCGTGTGTTCGTCCTGCCTTGGGTTACCCAGGAAGCAAGTTTGATTTTTGTACATCCGTCAGCTGTACCTGACAGTTTCTAGCTTCATCAAACTGGTGCCTATCATCTGTGTCAATCGGCGACAAGGACTTTGATGTTTTCCGCACAGGCGCCAACAGCCCTGCTGGAGCTGCAACTTCCGACAAAAATCGAAATCAGCTGGGGACTGCCACACAGGAGGGGCTAACTAGAGAATTGAAGCAATTACCGAGATGTAGGGATATACACAGGATTGATCAGTGTTATCGCAGGAAATAGTAAGGGTGACGTCGATACTGAGATAGAGGATAGACGTCAGGTCGGCCTCACCGTCAATGAATCACGCATTGGTTTTATAAACTTTCCAGCCTCTGAGTCTGGCGCCGGGATGATCGAGTCGATCCGATCACTTCGCAATCCACTGACTTCGGTGCCAGAGCCAGGTAAATAAATGACCTTGAGTAAGCAATTTATGCTATTGCACATATTACTTGTCAGACTAAGTACTTATGTACGCGAGCCTGCAAAGCCAGGTGGTAGCCCCGATGAGTCAGGCGTTACTTCAAAGGTCGGAAGATTGGGGAGAAGGGTACTGAGATTACCGGTCCCGGGCTCACGAACAAAATATTTTCCTGCAGGTTTGACCCGAAGAACGGCTTGTTTACATGTGTAATGTCTTCGTTTGTCAAGGGACAGTCCGAGGACTTACTGGTTTGTCTTTCCATCGCAATTGTCACAACGTTGCTATCAGCAGTGATTGAGGCGGGAGCGCGGGGATCGTAGACCTCTGCGGTAAGTTGGTCACCCTTTGGCCTGTTAGGCGGTCTTGCATGTGGATGTGGGGCTCCACAGGGTCTTCCAAGATCATGATGGAACACTGTAGAGGCACTTGCCACTACCTTCATTTGTGATATGGCGATGTCTTTGCCTGTACAGCCCAACTGGTGGCCGCTCAGCCTTGGATGACCTCTAATCTGGGGTAACCATTGATCGGCAGATTACTTTTTAGATCTGTGGGGGATAACGACAGCATGCGATAGTGTACAAATGCTAAGGTATTTGTTGGGTATGGAGAAAATCGCAGAAAGCAAAGCGTATAACATGGAGCGACACAGGATGGGCTGATATCGTTTTGAAAAATAGTTTCGGGTACAGGAGCAAAATGTCCCAAGAGAATAAATGACGACCAGAAGGAAAACCCACTTTTCTAAACAAGGAGCATCTCCGACTCGCGCATAACTTGTCGCCAGTCAACAGGCTGTCCACTGGCTCGCTTGCTCCAAACCTCGCGCATGAGGTGCATCACTTGTGAGCAGTTGCCCGCGGGCTCTTTAAGCTGCTCCTGTAGTCGCCCCAGTAAGTATATCCGGTATTCTTGAACGTCGGTAAGACAACCACAGATGCAGATGCTAAAGACTGCGCTCCGCACAACCGACCGGGAAAGTTGACCGGTAGGAACCTTGTGAAGACAGGCTACTGTGTCGCGAACACCTTCAGCGATCTCGGGACATTGAGGGTAGTCGCCTGAGATCACGGTGTGAAGGTATACTCGGGCGGAAGCGCGGAAGACTTCGGAGGTCAAGTGGCGGCGCCGTAGCATCTCCTGTTCTGCCCCGTCCCGGTAGAATGTGCTGGGTTGTTGCAAAATCTCCTCGATCTCAAAACCTCGCTGGACAAGTTGCGGCACGCTCAGGCTGCCGGCCTTCTTTTTTTCCTCTTTCCAGAAAGCTAATTCGGCAGTTCTTGCTAGTGCGAGGACGATGTGATTTTCGCATCCCATTACGGACATCATCGAGAGTTCTGGGAGCGGATCAATTGGGACACCGTCGATGGTGGCAGGGCGTTCCGTGAATATTTCTCGGAACACCCCCATAAAATGCGGACATCTGACGAGCGTCGCTGAGGCGAGGACGTCGAACCACATTGAGGTCTTTATTATGAAGCGGGCGCTCTCGCTGCAGCGAAGTAAGGCGTCTGATGGGCCGGTGTAACGGGGATCGAATAACATCTGCAGAGAGAAGTTGCAGGCGACGTCGAGGAAGGTGTACCATTGCCCCTTTCCTCCCGAAAAGAGGAAGTACGAAACGATGCACAAGCCAGCCAGAGCTTCCCCTTCAGTAAATGATGTGCTGCGAGTAACCATAGCGTGTACGCGGTTGTAGGAATTTCGGTCATCTGAGTCCAAGTACCCAATAGCGCCGGTACTTATACTTTTGCGGTGGAGGTCGGAAAGTAGGCAGGCAGCTTCACGCGCAGAGGGATTGGCGGTAATAAGGTTCCAGATGACGCTTTCTAGTGACTTATCGGCATGACAGTATTGGAGTCCCAATACATGCCGCATATAGTGCTGGAGTGACTCATTTTGGCGCGCGTCTAAACCCCAAGTATTGTATGGGGTAAAGCTGGGCGGGATCGCAAAATCAGGATTGGTGGCTGAGAAGTCGTCTTCATCCGTAAAGTGAATGTTGTAACTCGGAGCAAAGGCGCTTGCGAGAGCAGCCGAGAGGGGTTGTCTCGTTTGAAGCGACCCTGCCAACAAAGGAGGGCATTGAGTACTATTATACATACAAATACTTAGTAGCGATACGATGTCTTACATGAGGAATCTAAGCTAGTAGAGGACATAATAGCAGGATTGGGGTAGGGAAGGACGAGATCTTGGTGGTAAAGATGCCCTCGAGATGCATCCAGAGGCGAGTCTGGACTTAGCTCTTGCATCGCGGGTAGACCTGCAAGCGATAAGTAACCGTGTGGTTGTAAAGAAGATGACCAACTTACGAGTGTCATGAGCGGTTGAATAGGGTATATCACGCAGTGGATAGTTTGATGACACAGGAAGCTGCTCGTCACTTGACGAGATTGAGAGTGTTGGCGTTTGTGGGCTGTTGCTCGGTGAAGCATATTCCGAGGAAAGAGATAATATATGCGGCTCCTGCTCTGCAGAGCGAGGTCCCGATCCAGAGTGGCCCTTGATCATGCCCTGGGCTGCGAGAAAGCCTTTGATTTTTTCTCGTAAATCAACAACATTGCGGTTTTCCTGGTGTGGCGTCAGTGTCCTGGTCATTATGGAAAACCAAAGAACATAAAAATGCTTACCCTCAGCCATTCGGGACGTTTGGCACCAAAACCAAGACATTGCAAGCGGAGACGGACGCAGGTTTGACAGTTACCCTCTTCATTGGGCTGCTCGTCGCATTTCTGCAAAATATGGCACACGTCAGCGATGAGGTCAAGTGTGAAATGAAATGGCTGTCTCGGCAGGCGAAGCACGAACCTTTCGACGGATTCTGCACGTGTAACATCCCGACTTAGCGCGCACCGCGCCTTTTGCCTTGGGCGCTCCGGCTCTTCGAGCCTGAGGGGATTTAGGTGCAGGCCCCATGTGGATTAAAGTGATCGGAGAGTATGAAACAATAATGGGGAGAGAACAGTTGAGCTACAAGTGAATATACGTGGACGAGATATACAAGGACGAGAGTCAGATAGGGAGGAGAAACGGGAACACAGGACGCGTTCTAGCCATAGGGCAGGTATAAGTAACGTTCGACGAGAACGGGAAGGGCTGCAAGTGGCAGATTCAACAAACAAATTATTTAATTAATCATCGCTGGTTGGGCTAGAGGTCCCGGGGTCCCACCCCATTTGTGCAAGAATTCCTGGGAACTTCAAGGGGCGACATTTGCCTCCGTTTACGGCAGTAGGTATCAGGTATCGCGGCCTTCCAATCTTGGCGCTAGACTTGATCATCAATTTCTCAGTTTGACTACCTGGGATGACCTTGTTCAGGCTGGCCTCGTCTTGTGCACCCAAACTATACCCTTCTATGGAACTCTTTTTCCATCTTTGACCCGCTCCACGCCTCACGTTCCGTGCTGGGAGGGCTGCATGACCCCTAGGTTCCTTCTTGCCGGTGTAGCCAGTCAGCAGGGACAATACTGGAATCCAGCATGCAGGTCCCAGGAAGCTTCTCGTCAGCAGATGCACAAGCATTCCTTCATTTGCCTCTCATCATGCGGGTCTTCTAGCCGACTCACCTCACCGCCACACCACTTTTCGAGGCACGGCCATTGTGATCGTAAAGCGGGAGCAAGGCGCCCAGTGGCAGTGCGGCGAAAACAGCTTTGGGTCACCTTCCAATCGTTGCGTGGTGCTCACCTTCTTTCTCTGGGTTAGACATATGGTCGCCTTCCCTTTCCAGCTGTCTGCCGCTGAAGTCGGAGTCGCATCATAAGTCGGAGAAAAGACTCGGCACGAAGACGAACGGACCCATACCTCGGCTTTCAGTATGGACACCGTTCGAGACCCCAAGACTATCAATAAGCCTCCAAATGGCTCCGCTTTTCCTCCAGCTGTCACTCACTCCGCGCTTGTCGCGCCTGCCGAAACGCCACTTATCAAACGCCATCGAGACAATCGGCTTCGCAGCCTTCGCAGCTCTCCAGAACAAAACAATGAACCAATTCGTCGTTAGGGAGAAGCTGTCATTATCGCGAGTAGTGAAGGACTGAACCGAATAACATTATCTGCACTGCTCGACAGTATAACCAGACAGAAAATGAGAAAACGAGGCGTCCAGGAAAACACCAGAGTTGATGAGACTAGATTTTGCTGGAGACGGAGATCCATCAGGCGATGAGGGAGGGGAGGACGAGGCCGTCAGACAGCAGCCGGACAAAGAACGATCGGAGGAATGATGACGTGAGAGTGGTGATACAATTACAGCAAATCTGGAGAATTGGTTGGATGCCGTTATCTGTGGTACAGGTCTAGTCTTCCGATATGGGCGCTGCGGGAATAGCATTCGGTCCGCTGATGCTCAAGTTCCTGACCTTGTGTCTCAGACCGCTGCCAGACGCAGATCCTGCCGCAAGATTACCGTGACCAGCGTCAAGTCCCCCAGAAGCTGACGGTTTCGGGACGGAGGCTACGCCGCCACCTGAGTCTCCAGGGACAACACCAGCGCCTGTTCGGCGAGCTATAAGAGCACGGATGGCACTCAGCCATTTGATTTCTTCTTCTTCGCTGGGAGCGCAAAGCAAAAGAGTCCGCTTCGTCGTGACAATTTTGAACGTATGCACGCCGTGTGAAGCTTTAGAGTCGTCAGGGGACATTGATGAGGGAAGTGGGGATGTGGTTGGTGGGGGGACAGCAGCACTGTGTTTGTGCGATCGCATATCGAACTCTAGGGCATCCAGAATCTCCGAGAAGGAGAATTGCCGGTGTGGTTTTGTGTCCTGGAAGACGGCACCGTGTAAGTTGGAGGATAACCGATAATGAAGTCTTATTTTACACCCACCATGTGACTGCCTGAGTAGACTAGCTTTTCACCGTTCAGTACAAACCACCGTTTGCGCCAATTATGTCGCTTCGATCCGCACTTCATCAAGTAACCGGAGAGTACTATCTTTGCAGAGTCCTTCGAACTCCCTTGCGCCCTGGACGGCGAGGAAGCGATAATCGGTCGATTCTGTGACGAACTCGAGTAAGTCCGTCCGGCACTGGGGGAGGCATCTTCTGAATCGGATGATGTCACATTTTGAGCGTGGGAGGGATTGGAAGGAGGGGATGGTGTGACAGTTATGCGACGAGTGTTAGGCTGAGCACCAGGAATTGGTATCGGAGGCGTGGCGATCGACGTTTGCGTCGAGGTAGTCATGAGGGTCTCCCGAGTTTGTTGAATGGCCCTGACCCATTGCTGTACCTCCTCCGTACTCTGTGCTTGCAAATAGAACGTTCTAACGGCGGAGACGACCCCGAAAGTATTAGTGTGCTTCTTGAGTGTGACAGGCGTGCAAGAATGGACGTCTGAAAGGTCAAGAAGCCGAAGCAGCTGGTATTCGGCCGAGGTCTTGTAATACGCCAGGTGTGCAGGGCGCAACACGAACCATCTTTTCTTCCAGGTCTGTAGACAAATCCGTCCACACCGAGTGCGAACAACAGATTCTCCAGGGATGACGAACCTTGCGTCGTTCTCCCTTCTTCCACAAATACCCAGCTTTGATGACTTTCTCGTCCACCGAGTTGTGGGACTTTCCTGCCTTGTCGGCGACTCTCCACCCACCCACCCCGTCCTCCTCGTCTTCATCCGACTCTTCGCCGCTGCCTGATCGGCGCTCCGCAATCGAAGAGAGCGGTGGCTGAGGCGCGCTCCCTGAGAGCAACGCCCCACTTGAGCCAATGGATTGTGTGATCGGTGGAACTAAATCCGGTGACTGCACAGAGTCCGAATCAGACTCTGTGCCAGAGACATGTGCTTGCGACACTGGAGGAACCTGCGATTTTACAGATCAGGGCACATAGCGAATAACTAGAGTCCGAGATGTACCTTCTTTGGCTTTGCTGCCGAATGCACTGATAGCTTTCTCTGGACTTCTTGTGGCGAGGGTGGAGGTGCTGAAGGCGACATCGTGGCAGGCTTCACAACTTTGGATTGATAGCTTCAATGAGGATGCATTCAATTTGCCACAGCGTGAACGAACAGCCACTGCAGCGGAGTTGTGTGTAGTACTGTCACGTTAGCGTCACAAACCGTCGCGGATTGTGACAACCATGGTCCTGACTTACAACTTAGAAGTTGAACACTCCCGATGAAAAACACGCCTCGATTAAATTCACAGTACCGATCAAGCTCGCATGAATTCACAACCAACACACCAAGTGGACCAACCTTTCTTCCGGCTGGTTAGCGGTTTGACCTTGCGAAAGTTACATCAGTGAGATCGCATACATATTGACGTCTCATTCTTCTGCACTTCGGTAAAATGTTGGTCGCTCGACGGATTTGCCGCATCAACTATGGCGCTCTAGTCTTAGAACTCATTGTTCTGATAGGCTGTACCCGCCCGTTAAGACCACTCGCTTCAAGTTTGCTCGAAGTTGTATGTCCCTTAACCAGCAGGAATCCTTTAGTATGTGATCGGCGGGCTCCGGATTCGGCAATAGAGATCAGATGAGATTCGAGTAACGCACGACCTGATTATCCTCTGGTCATATACTTCCTCCATCCCCCAGTCATGTCCGCAGCATTCGATAAAGCTGTCTCGTACGTCCAAGGGCTTCCCAAAGATGGCCCAGTCAAGGTTGCACAGAACGATCAACTCGAGGTGAGCAATCTCCTTGGCAAAGCCAGCTATAAATGAAGACCTTATCTGATGCGAATGTCGCCCGAACAGTTTTACAAGTATTATAAACAAGGTTGTGGCACCCGCTGTTGCTACTCATCATAGATCATTTATTGACGGTCGTCGTAAGCTACGGTTGGGGATGTAAACATCCCAAGGCCAGGGTTGATGGATTTCACTGGAAAGGCCAAGTGGCAAGTTTCCTCGTGCCAATGTTCTAGAAACTTGTACGTTTATTGACCTTACGGTGACCAGGGATGCATGGAACAGTATCAAAGGCACTTCACCAGAGGAAGCAAGGAAGAAATATGTCGAGAAGCTTTTGGAGGTGTGTTCTGCGGTGGCGAAGTCCCTACTTGTGTACACTGATCACTGGTCGAATGTAGATTCTCAACACAAATCCCGACAATGAGGACAACAAGAAGCTTATCCAGGAGCTCCAGGAGCTTTCCGCTTAGCCGAAGAAGAGCTAGATTCTCCTCTATGTATAATAGGTCCAAACGCAGATCATCCATTCACATCGACACGAAGCAGAACCGCTGTGCTTATCGGTATGAGGCTAAGATCCGATGCCAGTGCACTTCCTTGCCACAGGACGTTCAAAGAGGATGTCCGATTTGTGAAATACGTTGACATAACTCTCGAATATGCACAGATGCGTCTGTGGAGACAACGTGGGCGTAAGCGCCCATCAGCATCAACATCAACGGTTGCAGAGCGGCGTCTGTACCAGTTTGTGGGCGCCTTGGAAAAATGGACCAATGAGGAGTCGGCCTTTGGATTATATCTCAGATGCCTCCATAGTAGGTTTTGGTTAAATATACTTGCGAAAGGGGTGTTCGAGGACCCAGTCGAATTGAGATGGCGCCGATGACTGCGGGTTTGGATCAGTACCGGGTAGCCCGGTGTGCCGCCCTTTCGTCAGCCCATCTCAAGATGAGCTGATGAGCAGTTACAACGAGAGCTATTAAAAAATAATAAGCTATTTTGCGGTGCAAAGGGATTGGGCACATGTCTGCAGATAGCATGTCGGATGCTGCGCTTGTCACCGTTCTATTGCTTATCGATAGAAATCGGTGAACAGAGGCTTGCTCGATGTCGACTTAGACAGCCTCCCGGCTGGTACATAGCATGCAGCTCACCACTGTTATTTCTGTTGCCAGATGATGATAAAGGTAAAAGGCCTAGACAGTTTCTACAGTATCCCCAGTCGGTCACAGGCATGCACAGAACCGACTACCCGATTGGCCCAGTGCCGTGCAAGATGCGTCATGACACAGATCGGATACCAATTTTGAGGGCTGGTTTTCGAAGGACAAGCAACGGCTCAGAGTAGAGCGCCTGCTGCTCGTTGGGCACCGTGACCGCTGGGTTAAGAGCGCGATCACCGTTGTGTCCTCAGCTCGATCAAAAAGAACAGAAGGCAGTCGTGTTCAAAATCAGACTTCGTTGGCGTCTCCTTGAAAGCCGAAGAATTTGAGCTCAGCGACATCTTTAGCGTCTGGGTGAACAAGAACGGTGCTCACCCTCGCCCGGACCCGACTGGAGAAACGGACTTCTGGGTTATGTTCTATAAGGTAGCGAATCGACTGGAATCATTGAGGATTCTCCTGTTGGCATTGATCTATCTGTGGCCGTGCTGGGTGCCGTTGCCACTGCGGCTAGCACAGGTAAAGCACCTGCTTCGTCATCACGCATTCGCTTAGCATGTACTCAACACCTTCGTACATACAACTTCTGGAAAGGTGGTTTTCCACCAATGTCCTGATTTACGGAACACCAGAACCACATGACTGCCCTCAGTCAGGAGTCGAAAGAAGTGGTGAGTGTATTATTGTCTATCCATTACGGTGGTGGACCTTCGGTTTCGGTTCGGTGTCACGTCCTCGGGCGTGCCCAGCCATCTTCATGATGATACTCAGGCTCTCAGAGTTCGGTACGGCAACACTCTGTTCGGTTCTCCTCTTTTGCCACCGCTCTCACCAGGGCCTTCTGTCCGTCACTACATGGCCTTCATAAGGTACCGGTAACATTGGACCCTAGACTGTTTGTCCAGAAACAGTGCTTATCGCCATCTCGGAGCTTAGGCGCCCTTTTCAGGACATGGCAAATTCATGGTGACAGCTCTCATCATGCTCCTTATCCAGGGTGCTTAGAGCTCCAATTATAGTCGTGCTCAAACCAATGAGCTTTCCAATCGGAAGACCGAGGCCTGGCAACTCGAGTGCCTTGCGCAAGCGAGCATAATTTGCCACAGTGGTAAACAATGCATCACACCTCGCATATGGGTTAGACTCCATGCCGAGACGGTGAGGAAGGGAAGATCGGAACAAGATTGGAGTCTGTTCACGGTTCCTGTGGTGCTAAGAGGCGCGGCTCTGCATTATTAGCCTCGTGACGAAGGACAGGTCGACAATTCTTCCCAACCACTGAAGGCCTCCTATCCCCCTGACTGTGCACCGTGCATTAGGTATCATAGCGGTTTGGAACGGGGACCGCGCAGGGAAGACAAATGACTCCCTGCGTCTTAATTGACTTGGTCCGAGTACCTGTTTTTAGCCCTGACAACCGCTCTCATCGCCAGGTTCTTCCCCAAGCACCATCTTCTATGTTGGGTGACACCGCCGGCATAAACATAGGCCATGTCCAACACTGCAGGTCATGTCAACATGCTTTCACTGCTCGTGCCCTGGATTGACAGACGTGAGTACTGATCTGCAACGGGCGCTCCCACTGCTAAATATTACTGGTACCGATAAAGCTTCGTTCAATGTGTTTCGAGCGCTTCTATGATACTCCTGCTATCAGGACACATGAACAGGCATGTTCTGTCTACAATTACCGTGCTCCCCGCGGCGAAATCGTGGGGGGTATCAGCGGTAGATTCGGAGGTGCGTAAATCGCGGCTCTCAAATTTAGCCCACGGTGTTCAATGTTCTTCGCGATCAGTCGACTCGGCCCGTAAACGCCCACACCCTTGGCGTCGAGTTGGTGGTTATCATATTTCTGCGTGATATGGGTCTGATTTGTCAGAACCCTCTGACTCTCTGTGGGTCCATCAAAGGTATGGTTGTATGGGGTTGTTGATGCGAGAAGATCGTCGTGTATGTTGATCCCCGTGCTGCTCGCCCATCGCGAGAATCCCAAGACGCGAACACCATCTCTTGCTGTGCCTTGTGAGATCTTCATTCATTCGTTTGTTCAGGCAGGCAGGCAGTGTTATCTGCGGTTGGCGTGCGAGTACTCAGCTTCGGACTCCAATTGGGGAAGAGACTCTGCACAACCGAGGAATGCATCTGAGGCTACGTCAAAACAAAATCTATCAGACAGGGCCAGGAGTGAGTAGGTACAAATGTCCACGTCAAGATAAAACAGATAACTAAAGGCGGAATGACTCTGCAGGTATTGAGACAAGGAGGCTGTTAGTACAGTGATAACGCGGTATGAAATAAGGGAGGCGTCGTGCTCCCGTCGTGATCGAGGGGGGGACAAAAACGGGCACAAAGTACATCTAATCCGCAGTCCATAATGTTTAATCCAAGGAATATATCACGAAAGTCCTCCTCCATCAGGGTTCGCGACGTAAAGCGAGGGGCGAGGGGCGAGTCCGTATTTGATACTGACACGATTTCGTGATGGAGCTTCTTCGAGTTTGCGTGTGTTGCGTGGGGGTGGCGATATTTCATCCCCCAAATCCTGCGATATCCGCCGTTCGTACGCTCGCACACGGGACGAGACTCCTCCGCCACGGTTGGAGCCGAGCCGAGGTGGGCTGGGGCCTTTCGACGGTGGCGTAGGCGGGTCGGACGGCGACGAAAATGGGGATATTGAAGTCTCGCCCAACACTGACGTGGGTGTAGCCGATGTGGTCTTCTGCAAATCCAAGCCTTGACTGGGGGTGGACGAAGTAGCAGCCAAAACGCCATGCACACTTGTATCCACCGAATCAAAGGACGAAGTCCGCCTCGGCCCCGAGCCATCTGATGCAACGCGTTGCACAACATCATAGCTCCCTCCCAGCCTCTCAGCCGCTGCCGTATCTGCCGTGCGACCGCTGTGGACAGAAGATGAAACCGAATGACCATGGCCACCCGACAATCCCTTCTTCGACCCGGGAGACTCGGGCGAGCATTTGGACGTTTCTTCTATAGCGACCAGTCGTGGAGCCGGGTTTGGGTCCCGGAAGTCAAGGACCCTCTCACTCGCGCCAGAGCTTCGCCTCTCCAACAGCGATGTCCTTGCAAACCGTATCCACCAACTGTCAGAACGTCGGATGGGCTGCGTGGGTGGCGGGCGAGAGTTGAGGAGAGACGAGTGACGCTGCAAGGGACTAAATTTGCTGAGCGGTATATGGGATGAACGTGGCGTGGTGGGGGAGTGGGATGTTTGGGATAAGGGGGTGGTGGGTTGTGTAGAAAATATGCTTGTGGGGTGTTCCTGAGAGGAGTGTCCCTGAGAGGAGCCAGAGCCCGACAGGAGGGAGTTAGACTGGTCCGAGTGTGAGGTACCTACTTCTCTCAAAGGGCTTAGGGTGTGCAAGGGAACCGAGAGCGGTAAGAGCGTTCTCAAGGGTCTGAGACGTGGCGGATCCAAGTCGTCGATCCTCTCCCCATCAAGGTTATATTGATTGTACTCGTGATCGTCAACTTGATCACCAGGGCGAATGTCGAAATCGGCATATTCGTCGTCGCCGTTACCCCGCTCCGTGTCCGCGAATGGATCCGTGTACGACCATGAGCTCCCCTCACGACGTCCCAGTGCGGCAGCGCCATAGGGGATGAAATCCCTATCCTTCACTAACCCCTCCCGGTCGCCCTCACCAAAATTACCCACCTTCTCCCAGGGATCCCACTCCCCGCCTGTCCCGCTCACACTTGGGTCACGCGACACTATCCCGCGTACCATGGCGCTCATGGACCGGAGGGACCAAGCACTCGTCCCGGCACTCCCTTCTCGTCGCACCAACCCCGGGCGCGTACCCCACCCAAACTGTCGCGTATCTTCGTCTGCGAGCATGTCCCGGCGTTGGCGCTGCTGCGCAGGAGAGCGTCGGTTTTTGCCAAGCCCAAAGTGCGACAACACCCCAGCACCCCGCCATTGCACATTGGTCCTGGTAAAGCGTTTATCTCCTCTGCCACCCGCAGTAAGGACATCGCCACCACCTTCTTCTTCCGGGTCACCCCCGAGCAAGAAGAACCTCCCATCTCGCTGCGGGTCTCGTCCCCGGCGTCGACGTATACAGCATGCTGTGACGATTCCACCGGCAACGAGGCCCAGGACGCCGAATGTTGTACCGAGCGCGATAGCTGCGGTGTCGTGTTTCGCTGAATCAGGCGTCCCACTTGTGCCAGTGGGGTGTACAGTGGGCCCTCCGCTTCCTTGCGATCCTCCACTCGTCCCATCAGTGCTGCCGCCTCCATTAGGCTCACCAGTTTGCGACGGCGGGGGGAGGGAGTTAATAGCAGGTGTAGACCCCGCAGCCGGAGGGCTATATGATGGGACGACTGCTGAGCTGGAAGGGTCATATACTTGCAGAGATGCAGAACCTGTAGTAGGCGACTGGTAAGGCGACGACGCTCCGTATCCTGCAGATGACGGTCAGATCGAAAACTGTCCGAGATCGGCGAGCAATTACAAAAGCTCACCAAATCCAAATAGGACTTGTCCACCCACTTGGATGGCAAAATGGTCTTTCCTGGGGCCAATCTGTTCCAGGGCTTCAACCGCCTGCCACACCATAGGGTTCTGGCTCGTGTCGAGGACCCATCCGTCGCTGTAGGTGTTCTCCAGTTGGCCATCTCCACCACCTTGGATAAGGATCTCGCCATTGACCAGCACGACGGCAGCAAAATCACGGCGAGGGTTCGGTAGAGAAGCGCTGGAAACAGGAAGAAGGTCCCAGGAGAGTGTTTCTTGTGTCGTATCCAGCGACCAGATCCTGCTCAGTGGTACGAGCTCCACACTCGAGGCGCAGAAACCTCCAAAAACGATGAGCCTTCCGTCAGGAAGAACCAGGGAAGTATGACCATAGATGTCCGGAGGTGCATTTGCCGTGGGCAAGCGCATAAAGTCAAGCACGAAAGGATCGAAGACGTAGTGGTCCGAAAATGCGCTTCCAGACCCGTCCGCTTTCTCGCCACCGATGACCCATATCTTTCCACCGGTCGATGAGGCCGAATGACGCATTCGGCGCATAGGCTCGCCCGCCCAATTCTGTGGTTCCATAAGGAAGGAAGGATCCGTACGGTCAAAAGCTGACAAGAGAGAAGCAGAGTCGTTTAAGGTCGTCAGAACGGTTTGTGAATTTGGACCGGGCTGTCCACCGAAGAGGAGAAGTGTGCTGGTGTTGAAAGCGGACAGCGAGTGCCAGCCGAGTGCGGGAGACGAGGCTGTAGTTGTTGAGTTGGATAGGAGCTGCCACGGGGGAGAGATTGGATTGAAAGAGGCAGAAAGGTCGAGTAGGAAGATCTCTGCAGTTGGCGGCGCAGAAGAGTATGAGTATGTGTTATATGGGTCTGTCAACCCGCCATGAGCGTAGAGTGTGTCCTCTAATAGGGCTGCTGCTTGGCCCCATCTGCAGAATCTTTTCAACACAAGTTTGATAGGCAAGGCAAGGGTGCGTACCTTGGTGCGGGTGAGTATTGCGCTGCTGCTAGAGCGATAAGGCAAGAATAAGCAGCTGCTACTCCCAGAATCATGACATCCGAATTTCCTTGTGAGTTGAACTACAGTACTATGAGCACGCTCAGGCTGGTGCTGGGAGAGTGTAACGAAAGTCGTGTGGTGCGCAATATCTTGTTGAAGCAATGCAATCAGATAAGTTATGGAGTAATCCGTTCGTGACTTGGTTCGTGAAATTTCGTGAAGCCTGGGCCGTTGGAGCTGAGTGCAATTGGAGTGAGTGCGCACGCAGCACATTCTTGGACTTCGGTATGGACACTGCCACAACATTGGGTCCGACAGTTTTGTGACGTCCACGATCTTTCACTCAACTTCAGTCAGACAGCCAACTACTATACTGCGTGGTATTTTCACAAAACAAGCAGCCAGCACGCGTACATTGGTGCCCCCGGCCTGCAAGGCTTGGTTGCGGCTATAATCATATACCACTATCGACTACAGCTGGTGCTACATCTGCTTATAATACCCAAACGCGGTACTTTTTTTCGATCCTGCGCACAGTGGGACCATTTTCAGACAGCCTTGACATGGGTAGCCATATTAACAAAACCGGGAGCGCACAACAGACGCGTGACAGTGCTGATCCATACGTCCACACTCTCGAGATGCACCCATGCACTGCAGAGAGGAACGAACTCACAAGTGGATAAAATCAAAAGGGCTCCTTCCACCGAGTCTTCATTCCATCCCGAATCGAGCAATCGCGTACGCAAACCGGTTGTCCAACTCTCCGTCGTCTTAAATGTGTGGTCGTCCCGTAGGCCAGCGCTCGAAGTTTGTAAGTGAATTGATTGACAACGAATAAAAGCAAGCAGCAAGAGAAGGTCAAATACAACTACTACCCAATTCTCCATATTGCTGCATCAGTGACTCGCGCGGATCAACTGTTGCAGTTTTTCTGCATTCATGCCCCGTGATCTGGGAGTGATGGAGCACGGGAAAGGCAAGGGATGGCTAACGATTGGCGCAGATAAATTCACTGGAACCAGTAATATAGGAAAAGGCACTCACATAGCGACTCCAGTGGACCACTTGACATCAAAATCGACGTCATTACCATTGGCGTCCTTTGCTTTGCTAAATTTAAACGTGGCTAACATAAGAGCCATGGCCGACCAGAGCGATCCGTCAGCGAAGTACCGCCCTGGAGAATAAATGAGTCTGGTGGGCACATTTCTTTCGCAGCGAAACTTACCGACACAGATCTGAAAGACAAACTCATTGTTAACTTTCGGAAGTAGACACAATCCATACATACGTACCCTTCTACCAAACCCAAAAGTGAAGGTGGCCTGGTCCTCCGTCAGATTTCCGTCGGCAGCGATGAAACGTTCAGGAATAAACTCAAAAGAGTTGGGGTATTTGGTCTCGTCGTGTGCCATTGCCCTAGTAGAAGAGGAATTTGGTACGGGTCAATATCAGAAAGTAGGTATTCCGTTACCAGGCGTTGGGAATTATTGTTGCCCCTGTGAGAGCGTCAGAGACATTCGGAACTGGATCTCAATTTCAATACCTTTAGGTATATAATATCCCTCATAGATGTCATCTTCGGTGGCTGCATGAGGGAGACCTGCAAAACGTCTATCACTGTGGTCGACGCGAACGAAGGTCAACCTTACCTAGAGGGAAAACGGGATTCCACCTCATAGTTTCGCGAAGGATGGCATCAATGTAGGGCAGCGACTCTCTGTCATCGAAGTTCGGAAGCCTATCTGTGCCTACGACAGCGTCGATCAAAGCTTGAGCGCGCTCTTGCACCTCAGGATAGAGTATCATCGCAAGTATGAAAACACGAAGCGTAGATTGCGTCTGGCATCCCGTCAGACGGTACACACAAAAACCACGACTGCGTGATAAAACTTACAGTCTCTGCTCCAGCTATACACAGAATGTCAGGAACCTGCGACGAGTTTGTAACAACACTGGCGGCTCACCTAAGAAAGCGGTGGCAGCAACCTCCTTGATTGCCTTCGTCATCTCAGTTTCGTCGTCCTTACCTTCAATCTTGCTCAAGGCGTCAGAGACCATCGAGGGTGTCGCCGTGCCTGCAGCCTAAACGAATGAACATCAGACAAACGATTGCATATATGTTGAAAGAACGGAAGCGCGACATACTATGGTCTCCTGAGTGTATTGGAATGGAGATTCAACCCAGGCCTTTGTGTACTTCTTCGAATCGGCTGTTCTCCCATTGATGCTCATTCCGGGGAACCAGGATGGGAAGCTCAAAACTGTTGTGGGAGCTGGTCAGCGCGCTCAGGCAGCTCACTTGAATTCGACAAATCTCACGAATGGGGAAAGCGCTCAGGATAGCAGCTACCTCAGGCCTCAACTCATCCACGATGATCTTCGTTGCCTTTTCAATTACCGTCATGAAGGGGTCATTGTTGGGGAGTGTATCGTAATTGTACACAGCAGACATGATGATGGCCCCAGAATGCCTGCAGATATCATGCGTCAAGACATGTGCGACGAGAACAGAGGGGGAGGGCGGACATTACGAGGTGTTGCACATGTTCTTCAGGAGATGCAAGAAGATCCAGAAGGAGCTGGTGGCCCTTTTGCATCTGCAGAGGACGGTATGCAACGACAGCATCGGGCCTAACGGCTTGGTGGAATATTCTCCTACAACGTGTGTTAACCTCCCAAATCCGCGACAAGAGGGAAGCCGGACCTGTGCTGGCGCCACTTCGCGCCATAACGGAAGAGCACTGAGTTAAAACCTAGCCCGAGACTGACATGAGGGAAAGGTAAACACATGTCCTGGACACATGAAAGGCACATGACGCACGGTTCTGTAGTTGCAATCACCGGCCTATCAGAGTAGATATGGGATCGGTTCTCCATCAGTGTCTTTGCGATCTTTTCCGAATTGATGATGATGATATCCTGGGAGAAGAAACGAGAGTAGATGATTCCACCTAGGAGAGAACAACAATGAGAAGGCTACAACTTCGTGGGTGTTGAGGAAGTACCTACCGTAGGTAGCCCCCCACTTCGCGTAAGACAGCCATGGGGCAGACACGTCAATACCACTAACGTTGCCTACAAAAGGCGTGGGCGGGGGACCAGGCGGCAATGGCGGACCCTCTCTCTTTTTCTTGCGATTTCCAACAACCAATGCAACGGCAAAAACGACGGCGAGCGCCGTCATTGGCATGCTTGTGATTCCAGCCATTGTGGAGGGTGGTTGGGTGAAGAAGAAAGACTGGCGAGTCTCCAGCGTACTTAACCTGCGACTGATATTGAGTTCCGTCTTCCTTCTTGTGATAAGCGCAATAATGCGCCACACGCAATATCGCGAGGCGGGGTACCATGTGGGTCTGACAAGACAACGGCGCGGCGCCTCCCCAAGCGCCTCCCGCCTTGTAAGGGCCCAACTATAACGTGAAAGTCAGGGAATAACCACACTCCTTGCTTCATGCTGCGGTTCCGATCCTTGGATGTATACGTCCGGGATGCTTCCGGAGAATCACAAGCGTTAGTATGTCACTTGCTGTGGGGTGCACCCGACACGCGGTTCGGAATACGGGGTCGGGGTGGGTACGAAGCGGACCCCGAGACGTCGCTTACACATTGTCTACGGGATGCTCGATCTTCGTGTCCACCCAAAAAGATCTAGCAAGATCTACCTCGATTCACAGTCCGCACAGTATAAACACTTCAAAATCATCGTGTTTTCTGTGTCAATGAGCATCAAAAGGTGGATTTCTTGGCTTTAGAAAACACATACCTCGTTATGGTACAATTAATGAAGGAGATAAATTACAACCATAGGCCACAGAACGACCACAAGGGCCAACAAGAATAGCAGACCAAGCATAAACGTCGAACTCCTGCTACCTTGGCAGGGTGAAACCGGTTACGGGGCAGATTTTCTTAACTTCTCAGCCGTAAGGCCTTGCACCCGCGGTGTGATGGCGCAAGGAAACGGATGAAGATGACTGTCGTCACAATTGTGAGTACATAGGCCCCGCGAAGTGCGACGGAGACGTACACAGCCACTCCGCTCGACCACTGCGGTTCAAAGTCAATGCAATTCCCTTCGCTGTCCACAGCTTTCGCGAAGTTGAAAGTAGCAAGCAGAGAAACGATCGCGGACCAGAGAGATGCATCCGCGACATGTCGCCCAACACATCTAGAATGCAATACCTGGTGAGAAGCTTGACACTAACGTTCGCGACCACATACATCTAAGCCAACGTGTTAGCTCAGCTTGTTCAGCATCAAGTGTTCCGAGCACATACTCTTCTACCAAATCCGAAAGCCATGCTAACGGTATCATCGTTGAGCTCTCCATTGGCGTCGAAAAAGCGCTCAGGTTTGAATTCTGCAGGATCTGGATACTTAGCCTCATTATGTGACATTGCCCTGTGAAATAGTTCATGTGTTAGGGCTTAATGCCTCAACAAATCCAACTCCTTAACTGACCAAACGTTCGGGATTATAATAGCTCCTAAATGGAAAGTTAGCCGCGAACAAGTTTAATGGGCAGTAAAACAAGTACCTTTAGGTATGTGATAGCCTTGATAAACATCGCTGTCGACAGTGGCATGCGGAATTGCTAGAGTCCCAGTCAGTAAAGTAATTTGGAAAAGTAGAATGTTGCACACACCCAAAGGTAGAACAGGATGCCACCTGAGAGTTTCGCGAACAATAGCATCAATGTAAGGTAGCGATGACCTATCATCAAAATCAGGAAGCCTCTCTGTTCCTACCACCGCATCGATAGAGGCCTGAGCTCGTGCTTGCACGTCAGGATAGAGCACCATGGCAAGAACAAAGTTAAGCAAGGATGATGCCGTCTATAGCCAAATTAATGCACAAAATACTTCAGAATACGGACCGAATAGCACCTACAGTTTCTGACGCGGCTGAAGTCCAAATGGTCATTAACCTTGTCGACCGGGGACGAAACAGCACATAACACACCTCCAAAAGCAGAAGCAGCTGATTGTTTGATCGCATCAACTATAGTTTCATCTTTGCCTTTGATCTTTCTCAGTGATTCAGAAACCATCGATGGGCTCGCTGTGCCCTCCGCCTGAAAGAAAAGTCAAGTTTTGCCCATCGCCCGATACGGAATTCATACCATGCTTCGTTGGACATGCTGAAACGGTCTCTCAAGCCACTCCTTGACCCATTTTCTTGTTAGGGTGGCTCTCTTTTGAACCGACATCCCCGGGAACCATGAAGGAAGTTTGAGGACTGTTCCGGGTGGTAGAAATGTGAGATACAGCATGTCCACGTTAAAAAAGGAGCTCACGAAAAGGAAATGCCCCGAAAACTGCGGTGACCTCGGGTCTCACCTCCTCAACTACCACCTTGACCGCCTTTTCAACGGTTGCAATCAAAGGGTCACCACGCGGAGCACTTTCGTAGTCATAGACGGCGGACATGATAATCGAGCTAGAATGAGTCTGAATGTGCTCTGCAAAACTGGTCGGTTCTTCAAGGAGATTCAAAAGGAGCTGACGGGTTTTTCGTAGCTGCATGGGCCGGAATGAGAGCGAAGCTTCCGGCCGGAGAGCTTGATGGAAAAGTCTTCGATGTAATCTCCACCGTGGCCCATAGCGCATCAGAATAGAATTGAAGCCCACTCCGAAGCTGACAAGGGGCTGTTTGTGAGCAAGAAGTTCTACTCTTGGGAAGAGACTTGGGGACATACAGCTCGTTGGTAACGATATTCGGCCTATCAGAGTAATTGTTTGAGCGTTTTTCCAGCAGATCTTTTGCCACTTTCTCGGAATTGATCACGACGATCTCTTGGTTGAGCAGACGAGAGTAGACCAGATCACCTAAACGAGGCCGTGATAAGCTGATGAAGAGAGCAGTATTAACGAGAGTACTACCGTAGAGATCCCCCCAATCCTTGTATGTGAGCCATGGCGCATCCACGTTTATTCCGCGAACATTGCCTACGATGGGTAGCGGTGTCGGCCCAGGTGGTAAGGGCAAACCACGCCCTTTCTTTGTGAGGCGGCTGACAATAGCCAATGCGAAAGCGATCGCAGCTACGTATACCAGAGACACTTGTGTCAAGCCAATCATGATGGTGGTTAACACTGAGGAAGAGAAAAATCAAGAAATGTCTAGAAAGCCGGAGGCGACGGGTAGGGTCGCCATTTTGAATAATACCCCAACAGAGTCCGGGAGACGCGAAAATCGGTTCCAATAATTGTAGCAAAGGGGGTTAACGCTTGGCTCTGTGCCTTTTGGATTGGACTTTGCAAGAGCTTTACAACGAACAAATGTGAGTCGCGGTCTTGACGTTTCAGATCTTGTTCTGTCATGAGAGTCCGAGGCATTGAAAGGTTCCGGTCCCGGCGGAGTGCGATGTGGGTCCAATGCTTCGAAAGTGGCTGATGCGGTGTGTACAGTGTAGTGAACTGTGATGGCCGCCGCCTGTTAATGCAGCGTCCCTGACCGAGACGTTCAATTGCAAGTTGCAAGGCCTACTTTTACCCTCACATGTGCAAGAATGCTGGTATCATGCGGCGGTATTGGATCAATCTCACCGCTTTCAGCTTGCCGCTGAGGTCACAATGAACGGCTCGAAATCTAACAGCCTGAGCTGGCACGCTTCTTGCATGCCCCAGCAGCATGGCATCGAGTTCAAGGCTCGAAGGGTGCAGGTCACAGCGAATATCACCGTTTTCTCTTCTCCCCAGCTCGTCGCACACCCGAGCCAAGGTAATCACAGCTGCGGCAACTGCTTGCAAATCAATGCCCCGCCCCAAGCATTCCATTTCGGTATGTGCCTCGATAACGCTCGTTTATGAATGGCCTGACTAGCATCATCCAAAGCTGGACGAAATGTTACCAGTCGCCTCGCTGCTGTGTGTGCTTCTGGCATTGGGAACCGGCACCCTCGCTCTGCAAAATGACCCGTCGACTTTAAGTGTCTCTCAATCAAGAATGTATTCCAGCGCAATCACAAGCGTCATAGCTGCTGTGACTCCTATGCTGGCTTTGATATACTTCTGCCCTCTGTATCTACTATATCGGCACTCGAAACGAAACCCCCGTCCAATCAACAAGATTTCGGGGGTTCGTCTGCAGCAGTACGGCCCACGTATGTAACCCTTGTTTCATCTTGTCATCCTCTGTTAGCTCATAGTTCCATAGTCGTGTACATTTTCCTATTATTCAGCAGTTTGGCAGAGGTGACCGTACCAAAATGATGTGATTTGCATTCACTCACAATACCGCCGATAGATCGCTACTGCAAGCTGGCTATTGCTGGAATATCGCTTCAACAATAGTACATCTGATCCGGTCCTTCGCACCGCCGTCCGCTTTCTGTTGTAGGCTTTCCGTGATGGTTCATGTGACAAATCCTTGACCGTACCGTTATATGCGCAGATTTTCAGGCTGCTGGACCACAGTGACCGCAGGGACATACACTTTGCTTTTTCTAGACCCGCTCTGGTCTAGGAGACCCGTCGCATCGATTGGTACGCAAGCTGTTTGGGTGTTGGTCACTTGGGTTTTCTGGGTTGCCGGAGCGGGCCTCCTCAACAGAGCGCTGCCTCGCCTTTTCATGAGCGGGTCCTGTGTCGGAGTCATTTACTGCGGCCAAACACAAGCACTTTTCGGTATGCACTTGTATCTACGACTGCAGGCCGGTTGTTGCTCACAGCTATACACAGCCCTTTCCGTTCTAGAGATGTAAGTGGATTTACGTTGCATCTAGATGAAGCACCAACTTACTACCAACTTACCTTGGACCCGCCAGCTTGACCTTGACGTTTGGAATGATGGTTATTGTGTGGCTTGTTTTACAATCCGCTCGCAGTCTGCGTAAATCTTGACGTTCGCTGTGGTATCGAGCCCCCTGTGTATAATATCAATGGTACTATGCCGTGGCGTTAAAGCCCACTTCTGTTATCTTCACCGTAAATTGAGCTCGATTTCATGATTCTTCCCACTTTGCTCGATCCCAGCCCTAATCCCAGCCCCGCATTACCTCCGTGCCGGGTGTTTCAAAACGATCAGCATCATCCAGACCAACTCTAGCAACCGGAGCACGTCGTGTGAGAGGCTTGCCCGAGGGACCTGTGTAGTGTTCTGTTGCAACAATCGCCGCATTCCGATCGGCTGAGGACCTCCCGGATGAAACCGGCATCTACTTTCGGCACGATCGGAAGCTGAAATCATTTTTGAAGGACGAAGTTGGGACGCGGTCATCCTTCATACTCCACCTTCACATTCGCCTCTAGGGCTAGCTTTGTATAATTTTCCTACTTCTCTTTCCTCACCTTCTTAGACTTTGAACATGCCTTTCGCTCAAGGTGTGTCAAGCTAGAACTGCATTTGGGCCAAATGACGAGCATATCGTATAGGTGACGCTGGCAAGGGTGCTGGTCTGTTCAAAACGCGATGCGCTCAGTGCCATACCGTTGGCGCGGGCGAGCCCAACAAGGTTGGACCTAACCTCCACGGGTAAATATAATCCATCGCATCGGAAGGTTTCATTTGCTCATTGTCGCGTAGGCTCTTTGGTCGCAAGACCGGTCAAGTCGAGGGCTTCTCGTATACCGCCGCCAACGTGAACAAGGGCGTTACTTGGAATGAGGAGACTCTCTTCGAATACCTCGAGAACCCTAAAAAGGTTTGCATGCAAAGTTGCCATCCCTCCTGCACAACTGAACTGAACGCGACTTTTTTTTCGGATGACGTAGTACATCCCTGGTACGAAGATGGCGTTCGCCGGCCTCAAGAAGGAAAAGGACCGGAGCGATCTCATTACGTGGCTGAAGGAGGCGGTGCGTTAAATTTGCTTATACTCTAACATTCCTGTGAGACTAAGAATCCCATTTGATGATAGACTGCCTAATTTTGAAGTTACCTTCGACACTTTCGTCCCACCTATTCACGGGCTACATTACGGCTATTATCCAGGTCTTAGTATATTAGACGACCAAACACCTGCATCAGCACATTCCCCCCTCCGCTCATCCGCAATATATATCTTTCACTATTGTGCACGATATCTATGCATTATTGGTACCACCGCCATTCTGCTATAGAGACGGTTTATGTCGTCATGCGTCAATACAGATCTTCAGTCAGTTTGATGTGACCACGCAGTCTGAAATGAGGGAACTTGAATGCGATTAAAATAATCTATCGGTACAGGATGCTCCTGTGGATTGCAGGCGCGAGAGGTACATCCGACAACGCGAGATAAATAGATATTATGTTGCTTGGTACAAATCTAATCCATCATGCATCATACATGACCAGGTAGGAAGGGCGTATAGCGTCATTGGTGTAACAAATGAGCTCGTCATAGTTAAGAGTGCCACCATTGGCAACTTCAGCGAGCACCTGGTGGAGATTGAGGTCAGAAACTTCTGGTGACCGCACGTGGAAGTCCTATTTACCGAGTCATAGCCGGCCGGAGGGGCCGTCAGCTTCGTGCTGTCTTGGGTCATTTTGTACCCTTTCCCGACAACTACCTTGTTTAGCAGGATCGCCTTCAGGTTCGAAGGCTTTGTATTGTTGGAGTAGTCATTGGACCTGTCAATCAGCCATGAGCATAGACCCAACACTTTGAGTAGGTACGGGTTCATACTTCGACGATGTCGATGACGTATAGATCCCAGCACCAAATCTACGTCGATGATTCTTAGTAAATCTGAATTTTCATCCCAAAAAGAATCGCAGCGATACCTTCCCCACCCAGTCTTCTTGCCAAATAGATTGAGGTTGTATGATGTGCGGAGAATGGAACATAAGGAGCATGTTGGGGATGGACACAGTGTACAGTTCCCGTTATCCCCAAGACTGCATTCGCGGGTCGTGCCATGCCAGCGACGGTTCTCATTGCCAGCCGAGCGACCGGACGAAACAAAGTTACCACGCGCTTCTACCGCAGAGCTGTGGGGAATGATATCACATTAACGCATGCAAAATACCACAGCAGCATTTTGGCGAACCGGTAGGCTTCGTATTTGGCCACGGAACTGGGAAGAGCAATGACTTTGTAAACCCTCCGCACCGTGGGACAAGCTGTTTGATGCCTCCAGGATGCTTTGAACTGATCCGCCACTAGATCGGGGTCTAAGTCCACAGCTACAAGACCAAAACAATTGAACTTGCCACTCGTGAAAGTTTTGTGGCCTGCCGGTACCTCCAGTACCATAGGAGCCCCATTCTCTGCTTTGGTCGTGCAGGTCTGACTGCAAAAGTGACCATGGCTCTTGACAGCTTTGCCGCACATCAAACAGCCGTTCTTTGTTGGTGCCGGGCTGGGTTGCAGAGCGATAAGTATCGTTGAGATGAGATCCAGAATTTTCCCTACGAACTTGGGAGGAGGCCCCGGCTGTTTCTTCGCTTTCTGCGCACATGATTTTGTGCAAAATGAATGCGTGTTGGTGCCATCGAAGTACTTGGGTTGCTTGTGACAATACTGATGCACATATGTTAGTCGAGGTCGAAAATATAGAATAGGCGGCGCACATCACACATCGCGCGGGCCGCTTTGCTGGGGCTTCTCTTTACACTGCCCTTGCTGGATCCATTAACTCTCTGTAGCGTGGCCGCACAGCGCTTGCTGCAATAGTCATGAGTCTTCACACCATCGTAGTACTTCGGTTTGGCATGACACGCCTATAACGAAGTCAGTTTATGAATAACATTAAGGGTCGTAAACTTGCCCACGCACATCACATAGGTTCGCTGGAGTAGGAGCAGCAGCGGGTTGCGTTACGAGGATACTGGTGTTGGCAGGTTGCTTAGTAGGTGCCTGCGCACTTTGGGCACTCTGTGCTGCCAGATATTGACCGGCCATAGTGCCGAGAACAGAGAGCGCAGCATGCATGGGTGGAACTGCGGTAGCCATCTTGATTCAGAGCACCTGGCTTGTCTGAAGAGAAGATGTCAAAAGTGCTCGCCAGGAGCGTGGACAGTCTGCGGAATGTGTTGACGATCAGGGTGATTCAAGTGGGCGAATATATAAACTAATTGCGATATCGTGCCTCGACGACACCTTGCACTTTGCGTACCCATGCTTTTGCGGCGTGTCTTCAGAAGAGGTGACGGGAGGTCGAGAGATATGCCTAACTTCCGGCAAGGCGGCGTGCCGTTTAAGCACGGCGGTCTGTAGACCCGAATAGAAAAGGGTTGATAGTGGACCACAGCATGAATAGATTGGGCCATAGCCATGCGACGGGGAACGTGTGCGCGCGACTTGTGGGTGGTGATGGGTCCTACCCACAAGCACAGCTTCTTCATTTCGTACTTCGCCGCGCACACCAGGACCGTTATTGTCGAGGCGAAGTTTAGGTTTACTGTTTAGAGTGCGCATATCTTGTCTACACGAAATGGGAAGGTATTTTGAAAGTGCCTGATGGTCACAAAGGTTCAGCCCACGGGCATCGCCAATAAATTAACACACGCGTTAAGAGCTCACGCACAGCAACCTAAGTTTGTAAATTGAAATAGTAATAATGGTAAAGGCTCGATTGGCAATAAATTATATCAGCGTCCAAGGAGTACATTATGAAGCGAGGGGTGTCTTGAAGATGGTTGAAACGAAGGCCTTGAAGTTGATAGCGATCGGTGGGTCAGTTCCATAGACGACCATATATGCAGGTCTTATGGCGTCATTGCCATAGCATACAGTTTCTGGGAATGACACAGACGGTGAGCATTAATCATTATGCAGAGTAACGTAGAAAGATATACCTTCGTAATTGAGATCCCAACCAGTTTCGCCAGCAACCTTTCTCAGATTGTCACAACTGACATCTAGATATCGATAAGCATTCTACTTACTGAATGATATCCAGGCGGTGGCTTGACAAGATCAGGGGCATTTCTGTATCGTCGGTACGGTTTCCCAACCACAACCCGACTGACCATCATTACGTGAAACCGAGCGTCCTCGGACGCGTTGTATGAGTAATCATCGGCCTCTAAGGAGTGATTTTAGATCAAGTTAAGGTGCGGCCGGATCACGGACGCACTTGAAGAACAAGCTGTTGTGTAGATGCCATGACCAAATCTAGAGGCTTGATCAACACAAAATGGGTGATATCAAGAATCGGGGGGCATACCTTTTGAACGTGTTCTTCGCACCTGATAATATTGTGTTGGTTTAGGGGACTGAATATGAAAGAAAGGTGTCGCACCACACTTATTCACGTCAAAAGAGCTTCGTAATATGGAACACAAATAGCATTCCCGAAGACTGCACAGTATTACGTTGTTGGGCTTTTCTCCTATGAGGCAGGCCCTATTGGTGCCATGGAATAGCAGCTTTTCGTTGCCAGACCTGTCCCTTGCCTGTATGAGGGACTGAACTTGCGACCTGGAGTGAACGGTGAATAACGGTCCATACCATCGAGGACGAAGCGGTTAGACGGGCAATACCTGTAGGTCAGATATGGTTCTAGGACCGATTGCGGCCATAACACCTTGAACACGGCTTGAACATGTGGCCTGTCTTTCTTACGGTGGCGCCAACCTTTGTTAAACAGCCGTTGCACTAAAGAAAGTGTCAAGATAGTTCCGGGCTGTATAATCTGCGTTGGCTCACCTTCTACGAACTGAGAGTCATCGCGGTCAAGATGTATTAAGCGGTTACGTCGGCCTCCGAAAGAGTTGACTGGATTTTCGAGGGAGAATCTGTCCAGTGACGAATTGAGTGACAGTGTAGACATGATGGAGTGGATAGGTTGGTATATCGTGTTGAGCGTCAGCAGTAATATATCGATAGCGCGCTAACGAGGATGCGGCTGAAAGCTTCGGCGCGTGTAAACAGCGCTGGCATTGTACCTATCGTATATCCATCCCGCGTGTCCAGTAGAGTGACACTGCATCAGTGCGAGTGTTCGTCAAATCGTGGTGAGGTTGCAACGTGTTTCCAGCCGCACAACAACTGAAGAGCCTACGGTGCCACGGCGCTGCACCATTTTATTAATCATGCAGTCGTGATGAGAGCTAGAGCTGGAAAGATGAGGACACGTATGACACGGGTCGGGCAGGTTCGAACAACCTTGATTGCTGGAACTTGTCTGGGTAGCGACTCAGCAAAAGGGAAGGGCGAAGGGGCATCCTCTGCTGAGGGTCCTCAGACTGTATCCTGTTACTACACCTGGCTCAGGTCCTGCGCTTTGACCCCTTAAGCGATGGTAGCCATCTTTCCGGTCCATGATCCAGCCATTATTCGCGTGGCGTAGGAATGGAGGTGTCCATGCTGCAGAAACAACGTTGTGGTCAAGGTTCAAGCCAAGGAGATAGCCGGAAGCGGCAATTTCACAGCAAAATGCATGTTGTCTTCATCCTCTGATTCCTCAAGGCATCCGATATGAGTCTCGTTCCTCTTTTTCGGCTTTGTGATACGCCCCAGCCGTGGCGATTGCAGGCAGTCTGGAACACAAGACTACATAAAGACAGATAATCCTTTTGGGGAGCCTTTCCACGTATCGCCTTCAAGTGCAAGGCATATAAGTATAGAAGTCACAGTACCAGGTGCGTTCACTCTCAACATAGTACGGCCTTACTCAAGCTCACTTTCTTCACACAAAACTCCACTTACGATTCTCTATATCTTACTTACCGTTGCCGTTGTGCTCCTGGGAATGCTCGACTCACGCTTGGCCCTAAAGGTTGCAAGTATGTTTGGACTGGCAACACCGACGACTCAGCGACCATCCTCTGGAGGGCGCAAGGGAAGACCGGTGACGCAGTTTTACTCGGCTTCACCGAGGTAAGCAATGCCTTGACTCGTTTCTCCAGTTATTGAAACTCAAAGCTCCCTTGACAGTCACGGTCCCAGTCTAAAGCCTCCTCAAGGCCCTGCACCAGGACCAGCTGGTGGTGACCCATATTACCCTCCTCTCACTGCGCCAACAACTCCCGTTGGTGTTTCGGCGGCACCTTTCCACTCCGGAGGTCGCGACCGTGTCTTATTCTACGACAAAGACAAGCCATTCTACGAATTCACCAACTTCTCCCCCCACGATGTTGTCCACGACCAGAAAAGGTATCCAACGAGTGAGCATTTGTTTCAGTCGTTCAAGGTGCGTTTCTTGGCAAACATCACCTGTGTTGTCAGGTGGCTAATGTGCCATGTCTGGTTTCGTGAAACGGTTAGTTCTTGGATGCCCACCCAGAAATAGCGGAAGTGATTCGAAACTGCGGGGAGAGGCCGAGCGCAGCTTTCGACCTAGCTCACCAATATCAGAGCTGGGTACGTTCGGACTGGAGGCAAGTGAATGTGGAGAAGGTACCTATCTTCCTTGCCACATTCGGGGTTGCAGGCTCACCGCAGAGACTACAGATGGAAGCAACCATTCGACTCAAGTTTGAACAACACGCTGGCCTGAAAGCCATGCTTCTGGGCACAGGGGACGCAGAGCTGATAGAGGCGAGTTGTCATTCATGTTTCTAAAATCACCTCCTCAGGGTTTTCATTTAGGATTCTCCAAAAGATTACTTTTGGGGCATCGGCGCGGACGGCTCCGGGCGTAACGAACTCGGAAAAGCCCTGGAAAGGCTACGCGACGAAATGCGTGAGTGCTATTGACTCTGTCAGCGGGGCGCGAGATATTGACGCTGGCACTCTTTTCCGTCGCCGTTTATAGGCCACGAAAACGACCCAGGCCGCCTCCCGAACGTTAGCCATAACACTAACCGTTTTTCACTTCAAGACCTGACGTCACTCATCTCTGGTGGCAATCCTGCGCAACGCACCTCGATCTACGGAGCACCTCCAGTGGCAGCTCCTCGCGCTCCTGCTTCACGAGACAAGAGCTTGTGTGATGTACGTCCGACGTCATGCTCTCCACCAAAAGATAATTTGACATCAATCTCAGTTTTGTCACCAAAAACCCAAGTATCAGACACACCGATATTGTGGCAGAACTTGCGCTACAGAGGCAGCAAAGAAGTGTGAGGTGTGTATAAGCTCTTAGCCCTGTCCACGTTACCACAGTCCTGATCTATGAGTTGTTATCTTACAGCATTGCCACACTAAACCGAAGTACGGCAACCACCCTTACTGCTCGAAAACCTGCGCTGCTTTGGCGAAAAAGGCGGCTTCACCTTGAGTTTAGGGTTATACAGAACGGATTCGAAGGCATGGATTATGTACGAGTATAGTGTGAGACTGCAAATTTATTATTGGTTGATAATTTAGACGATAGCACGACCTGCTTCACCGTGGAGCCCTGTGGAACCTCACTTTCTGCCACCCGGCTTCGATTTGACGCTTTGGTTCTATGCAGCGCCTACAGATACATAATCCACTAGCTGTGCCCATGAAGAGCGCACAGTCGGAGAAGTTGTGGTTAGTGTCACTGTGTCCCCCGTCGCCTGTCGAAACAATGGCACTACAAGGCTTCCTCTGAAACTTTTTGCTATATAAACGAAGAGGATCGCACAAAACATGTTTGGACCTGATGAGAGGTATATATCGAAGGTAAGGAGGGACGCGGTGAAGTTTGCCGTCTTCGCGCAACCCGGCCTCACTGAACCCCTCACTCTATGGACATCCGCCTGAAAGTTCTGGTTTGTTAGCGTGGAGAGTAAGTAACTGTACATGCTTCAGGGGATTAGGTCTTCTGTGGTCCCACCACTGCCACCAGGACCAGACCACTTCCCTTGCTTGGAAATGCGCTACGATAAGCCTTGGGTGATCTACACGGAATGGGAACCTGAGTCATCTACGGTATTGCTATGATCTTCGTGCCTTTACCATCGACTGACGAACTGCCTTCCTTTGCTGCTCAGGCGATCGCGACTTGATGCACCTGGTCTTCTTGCTCAAGAGCGCTCCTGAAACTACGCTCCACCAATGACTCTGATAGACCTCCGCTAGCTACAGTGAAGTCGTGAGTGATGAAAAACTTCCTTTGACCTAGGGCACGCCATCGCCATCGACACCCTTCAACACCCGTCTAGTATATACGTTACTTGGTGGCCCACCATAGTGTTCAATATTTTGAAAATCTGGGTTCAGCAGGGTATATCGCGGAAGGATTAAGATAGACAAAAGAACACTGATCACAAAAAATCTAGGGAAATGGATCAAGGGGAAATAACTATAAGATACAGGGTAGAAGCAGAGTAGCAAGTAGAGGGTGGTCAAACTGAATACAACAAAGATACAATACAGAGGAAGGAACATGTGAGTAAAATGGATGGTATACAGTGGTACTTGGGGAATATAGAGGTATAATCGCTACAAATGGATCCGCCAACGAAGAAGAAATCCGGCGCAGCCAGATATTTAAGAAATACCCACCGAGGGGCGCCAGTCGGCAGATGGTTTATGGGCCATTCAAGCACCCAATCGAAAGCACGCGCCTGAGACCATCTGGAGCACTGAATAAGCCTGTGCTGCCGAGCACGCGAAGTACATTAAAGACTCACCTCTGATGGGGCTCATCGCTCTAGCAGGACTCAACGCCCGCATGGGGTTAGTCGCCTTTTTGAGGTCTCTCTCAGGACTGGCCCGAGGGGAGAGCAGACCCTTATGGTGAGGTGAAGTTACGAAGGGTAGGTTCGCCTGTGGTGTAAGCACGCTCCGACCCCTGATGCTCGGAGCAGGAGATGTCGGTGGAGACAGGATCGCAGCAATGCTGGCGTTGTAGCCGTGACTGTTATTGCTGGAGGTCATAGTGTCCTTACGGGTGCGACGGCCACGCGAGGGGGTTGGGCTGCGTGGGGAAGGTGAAAGCGCTCGGGCCTGGCCGGGAGAGCAGGGCGACACGGGGAACACAGCGAGGCTGTGCGCAAGGCTATCGGGGCTCCCGCGAGGAGACAATGTGCGAGGCTTGACATTATTTTTGGATGTAGAAACGGGAAATGCAGCGATACTTGAGTTTGTCTTGTGATGTGTAGGGGTGGGGGCCTCGACAGAGGTTTTAGACCTCATGTGTCTCCGTCGCGCGTTGTGAGCACCCCTACGGTGTGATGCGTCACTTCCCAAGGTAGTGCACGAAGTAACGGAGGACCGGGTACTAAGGGCATCCACTGCATCCCCAATATTATGGATATGGATATGGTACTTCAGTGCGTCGACATTGCGGAGGAGGTCGCTGCAGTTGGGACGTTGACAATATATTTTGTCGGTGGGACTAAGCCCAACGCGGTGCATGACCAGCAAGGCCTCCGATTGCTAGGAGGACGGCGGTGAGTTCCAGGGACCATACAGAGAGATCAAGGCAACCTACAGCTTCGGCTAGGTCTTGATTGTCGTTGCGACGGAGGCGCACTTTGGGTTCCGGACGCCACAACATGTCCAAGCCAGACTGTGCTTCAGCAGGCGAGGATGCGAGCGTATACATTGACCGTGCATCGTCGGGGATCTGAGGAAGGTCTTTCTCCTGCACCTCGTTACGAGAGCAAGCCTCTTCCAACTGAGCAGCGCGATAGTGTGCCACAATAGCTTGCGCTGCGCTCAGTTCAGTTTGGGCGACACAAGTTTTGCTCGTGCTGTCGCTGCCACCGGATATTGATTCAGCTAGCCTAGGGGCAACGTACTCCCAGTTGGATTCGGTGTCGGTGCAGTCGTCGGTAGATTCTCCCTCGTCCGACCCAGCGTCAACACTTTCCGGTATGTCAAGATGCTTGAAGATACCAGCATGTCTTTTGGCGGTATGTTCTATATCAACGTGGGCATGGACACGCGTTTTGCGCTGATTCCCGGAATGAACAACATGATCAGGGTTGAATCCCGTGGTAGTGGCGACGGACATGATCCTGGGAGGAAGGCTACACAACTAGCCTGAGATGAACGGAGGGGATCTATGGGGGATGGAGGACAGAAGGATGTCCGTTGGAGGCATCCCGAGAGGCGGACGACGCATTTATAGTGCGGTGGACAGTGTGGAGGCGCGCTTTGACAGCTGTGGATGCATTGACCGACCACAAAGTCCTTGATCTAACCACAGCCCCAAAGTCCACACTGGTGGTCGAGGTGGCGACATCAGCCTATTATTGTGAAGGCGACGCTGCTTTACTGCTCTGCGCGTGTGCATCGCAGGTCAATTAAGACAGCGGTCACAAAGGATTGTCGAGCCACGACGCTCAAAGCCATAGTGGCATGAATCTTGGCAGGTGCTGTTCCGGCGAGGGGACAACTTGTAGTGGCGGCGAATTGAATGTATGACTGCTAAGGTTAAGGTTAGGGCCACCCGTGTCGATTCCACTTGCCTTCCATGGCCACTGGCAGTTCCACTGTAACAAGCTACAATTATATCTGTGCAGTGTGATGCAGGGATTTGCTTCATCTTCTCGGGCCTTGCAACGGATTGCTTACAACCAGCCTCTGCCGTCGCTATTAACATCGATTTGCGCATGGAACTCTAGAATTCCCGGTCGGTCCTATTCTACGTTTCCAAACGACAACTTGCCTACACGGTTCTTATCGTCTTGCGTCGTCGTCGATCGACTAGCACAGACACGGAACAGGCGTTTCATCCACACCGGTCCCCACTCACAGCCAGCCTACCCCGGGCACGTCCCACTGACCGCATTTCAAAATGCGTTCCTGGCTGTCGGTTCCGCCCTTATGGCTCTGGCAGACCCAAGGCGAGGCGGTGAGCGCCAGTCCGCTGTTTATCATTTGTCCCAGCCTCCTGAAGTGAAAAGAACAGACATGGTTGCAGCCCTGGGCGAAACTACCGCTGGATCAACACTGACACGGCTGCGTGACATTATGCTTGACTCCCCCGAGGGTCGTCGCATATTGAAAGAGCGTCCGCGGATAAATTCGAAGACCCTCAATATGGACAAGCTGAGAGAGCTACCGGATGGGACATTCGGACGTGCATACATTGGCTGGCTGGACGGCTGTCGCGTCACGCCTGATTCGCGAGAACCCGTTCGTATCGTCAACTATCAGCCATAAACGCTCACAAACCGGTTGATGATCAACAGGTGCACTACATATCCGACCCTGAACTTGCCTATGTCATGCAACGCTACCGTGAAACCCATGACTTCTACCACGCTCTGTTCTCCCTACGTGTCTCTGCTCTTCCCGAGCTCGCGCTCAAAGCCTTCGAGTTTACGAACCTTGGCTTCCCGATGACTGCTTTTGCGCTGGGCGCCGCCGTGCGCCTGAAGCCAGCGCAGAGGGAGCGCTTATGGAAGGAGTATGTGCCATGGGCGATGCGATGCGGCAGTCATGGAAGGTGCCTACTTACAGTTTATTGGGAGGAGAGGTGGGCGCAGGATTTGAAAGAACTGCAGATGGAGCTGGGTGTATGGAACCCCCCACCTGTGTCGCACGCCCCTCCCCGTCAGACAGAAGCCAGGGTCTAAGCCATCTCCAGTTATCTCCAAGAACTAGACGGTTTTCAGATATCTGCACTCGTGTGTAAGTGGCGCTATCTGTGTTTTCGCCGATAACATGGCCTATTGAACTATTCGCTGTGACATTGCATGGGCGAACCGATGACGCTGTCGTGTACTTCAGCCCTAGTACCGTTAAAGCATGGCCACCAGGCCGGGGCTCGGCGACCTCAGGCTCTCGGTGAGTTACGGGCCCCTAGTGACTGAGGCCGAGCTGCGGAGCACTTCGAAGCCACGGTCTTAGTGCTCCAGCGGGCTCCAGCGTCCTCTCGCCAGGGCCCTGTTGTCGCGAAGGCGCACTCAAGATGGTAAGGTATGAACTGTATGATGCTCCCCAAGTGCGGGTCGGGAGTAGCCGCACCACCAACAGCCGGACACTTGGCCTCCGTCAAGTTGTTTACAGGGTAATGGCTGGCAATGACTACTCCGCATTGCACATGCTGATACTCCTGGCCCCAGAGAGTTATTTGATGTATCGTAGCTCGACCTGACTACTGTAAACTCCACGCTCGCTTCAAACGCATGCTATCATCCAGGTTTGGCAAAAACACCGTCCTCAGTTCGCTTAGCTACCACCACCATCAAGTCATCAACCAATGACGGGTCTAGATAGTGTCTCGATGTCCGTTTCTTTCCATGCGCCTGCTAATCCTCGTGATATTGCGGATGGGATCCAGTGGATTACAGCCCGGCTAACGCGATATGGATGTATGTCGTGCATATATAAGAGATCGTCCCTCCATAGCTTCAACACAATCACCACCACTCTTTCAACAGCCACTACTAGGTACGCCTTGGTTTCCTCGTCACCTTGGTCATCCGTTGACGAGAGCTCCAGTAACATGCTTATGAAGTTCGGTCAACCCGCCATTGCCCTTCTTGCCGCTGCTGGCCTTGCCACTGCGGCCTGTCCCAAATCGGTGACGATCGGTAAAAATGACAACTGGGGACTAGCGGTTTATTCTACTCATGATTGTGGCGGCTCGAGCAAAGTCTGGCATGGGCAGCTCGCAGACACCGCCAACAAAGGGCAGTGCCAAAACTTCCCCTCGAATGTGGATCACCGTCTGCAATCATTCGTGTTTCACGTGGCAGAAAAGAAGGGCATGGTCATATCGCTGTTCACAGAACAAAATTGTGTGCCCACCAGTGCTATTAGCAGTACGTATTCCATTGCTTCTGATGTCCAGCGTCTGCTCAAGAGTTTCCAGCCGGCCCTAGTCACAACGTTGTTGGGATCAATCCTGGAGTCTACCCAAAGGACTTTGCGGACAACATGTCGAAGGCGAGGTCTTTCCAAGTTTGGCGTTAGTGTATGCACCGGAAGAAGTTTAAAGAAGTACGAGTGAATAAATGTACGACCAAGTCAAGACCGGAGTTTTTCAAGTGTGATCGCGGGCGAAGCAGATCCAATATGTCCACAATAGACGCAGCGAGTGCGGGGGAACTTGAGGTCCGCTGTGTGCCACCCCTGGGACTTGAGGTACACGCGCTTTCCCCCGCTGTCGAAACGAGTCCTGAGCACGAGAACATATACGGCGTCGGTGATACAATCCCATCCCAGGGCATCTCCGCCCGAGGCTGCATAGGGGCGGCACTACTGACACGAACGGTTTGTCCCTCCTAGTGCGATACCTTTGCACAGTATTTGTTCGAGCCAGATTGAGGAGGACCCAAGCTGCTTGGTGCACACCACCATCCATGAGCCGGAATGAACGTTTGCGCAGGATCGTAATCGGATACAGCACCATTGTAAAGGTGCACCGCGTTGGATATCTCTTATACTTACAAGGAAGCCCTCATATCCGGGAAGATAGGTAACTTGGAGCAATATAATTTCAGTGCACAACGAGTAAGAAACAAAACGAGCATCGGGAATGTGAATGAGAATTCAATATTCATTCCCTGCGGGGGGCAGCACGCGTCTAGGGTTGGTGAAGATCAAAAGACGTGACGTGGCGTGACAGACGCGTCGAGATACGCGCCTGTCACAGCTGTGCCACCTGTCACACACAGGTTGTGTGGTTCGAGTTTGTCACGCTTCATCAGACTCAACACCCGTTTTCTCAGTCTGCGCCGCACCACACGTCATGAATCACCCACGATACAGCGTCCTCAGCCTTTTCGACCCCCTCAACGCCCCATCGACGCCCCGCAGGGAGGTCATCACACCAGACTCGGGCTCTGACAAGGAGAATGCCGAGCCTGCGCACAACTTGAACAGCGAAAATGCGCAGAGCTATCTCGACGATGACAAGCTCACGATGAGCGCGTTCTTCAATAGGGTGCACGCGCAGAGCAAGCAGTACGCTCCGGCTGCTTTTAGGAAGCGGCTTGTGGACATCGGCGATGTTACGGTCTCGGTAGACGAAGCCTCCGAGCTGATGGGTGACCTTACGATCACAAGAGGGCCCGAAGAGTCTGCGGAAGAAGAGGACCTCTCGTCCGACGACGAGCTGCACCTTGAAGACCTGACTGATGGCCACATCTCAGCGTCGCGCAGACAGCCGCCCAGCTCAACAGATGTTCCGCGGACGCCACAGCAGGCATCCAATACTCAGCGCACGCCGTTGGCCGAATTGTCTCCAGATGCAACGCCTGTGCCTCTGAAGACTCTGTCTGGGGTGTCAGATGCGACCCCCGCAATCACTATCGACCACCACAAGTCGCCAGCGACGGCTGTGCGCACGAATCACCTCACCTTTGCGCCACCAGGCTCACCGCTCGCGTCTGTTATCAATGCCATCAATCTTACGGCGCGTCGCAACGAAGAGTCAGTGAGACCTCAGGTCGAGGAACCTGTGACTCGTGACCTTGTCGCACATAATGGCACACCTACACCGTCTATTACGGTGTCTCCGTCGGTGGACGATCCCCTTGTATCGTCCACAGCACATCTACTTCCTTCTCCGTCTGCCGCCCTGCTTACCAATGCCCACTTATTCGAGTCCACCTCTTTCCCGTCACCGCCCTCGACGCGCTTTGAAGTTCCAGAGGCTCAAAACTCACCCGTCGCTCCAGCACCAAATAGCTCCCCATCACGACTCTCCCCCCGCGCGCGTCCGCGGTCCCACACCACCACATCGAGTCTCGACCCGCGCCGCACCTCCGTTGATTTACACTCCTCCTTCAACTGGCAGCTGCAGTGTCCAGAGGCTTCGTTCGACCTTTTGAACGACAGGATATCGTTCTTTGGCCAGGATTCGTTCTTGGGTGAGACTGATGATTTTGATATGCAGGCGGAGGAGGAGATGATGGAGGCGCTTGCAAAACGAGTGAGAGAAAAGGAGGCGAGCGAGGAGAAGGTGAAACCCAAGAGACGCGAGAGCACTGATGGGAATGGTGAGGAGCATTACATGTGCTGATCGGCTCTGATTCTGAGGCTTCGCTAGGTTTGAGGGCTTCGATTCGATGCAGTCCTCGTGAATCTCGCGTGGAGAAGGGTCAGTTTTGTTCCGCTGCTCCTCTTGGCATGCTGAGGACAATTAATTCTGATCTACAGTGCCTGAAGTCGAAGCCGGTTCTAATACTGCTCCAGCATCTCCTGCTGTGGTGCAAAACGGTGAGTATCCTCGATTACTTGCTCACTACTTAATTGACACGGTGACTAGCGCCTGCGTCCGCTACGAAGGCTGTGAACAGGCGATCGAGTATTTCTTCTGCGCTTCCACGATCTCCAACATCACACCACTCATTCAGCCCGAAACAGGCCGCTTCGTCGCCTCTCAGCCCAGGAGAACGCCACGAGCCAACGGTAGCGCAGCCTTTATCACCGAAGGAAGTCCCACATGAAGCGCCACAAATCGACCCCTCTTTCTCTGCCCCAACAGCACCGGACAGTGACCGAACCTCGCTTGTCCCCTCCGCGCAAACACCTCCGAAGATCAACAAGCCCTTGGTAGCGCCAGCTCCCATCCATGCGCTGCGCATCGTCAAGCGGCCTAGACTTCACGACAGGGGCGGCTCCACGTCTAGCGCAGCTTCGTCTGCAAATAGCTGCGAGGAGCAGGCACCAGCATCGGCGCCTGCCACTGCATTGTCCTTCCCCGCACCGTCGTCGGCTGCGCCTGCTCAGCCCAGGCATAGGCCGATATTGAAAGGCCTTCAGCGCCCTCCCCCAGGGCTGATTCAGCCCTCCGCCAAACAGCCCAACGTGGCCGAACCGTCGAGCGGGGCGGGCGTCCGCGCGAGTCTGCGGAGCAAGCTGACGGGTATCTCTGGGACGCGAGCGGCTGCGAAGGAGCCTTGTCGTGTTGTTGAGGACGAAGTACCTGCCCCGTCTGCTGAGAAGGGCTCCGGCGGCTTCCGGTCCAAGTTGCAGCGGCCGGTGGCGGGCTACGCCGGCTCGACGGGTGCGGTGAGTCTGGGTAGGGCTTCGTCGAGCAAAGTGGCGGCAGCGGTTGCGACGGAGTCTGCTGCTACCGCGAAGACGACGGGTCTTCGCCCGCCTTCGCGGTACGCGGCTGCGGGCGCGGGGTCGTCGCTCCCCCGGGCCGTCGGCGCGTCGTCTTCGATGTCGAGGCTTCCTGCGCCTACGTTTGGTGGGTCGAGGATGAAACTACCGGGTGTAGCGAGCACCGTTGGCAGAAGCGCGGGCCTCCAGAAGGCATGAGAGAGTGTATGGGGAGTGGACTTGTGCGCACGACGGCTGCTGGTGTGGGGGTAAGACATCTTGATGATTTGTATGCTACTTGTTGCATGTGCGTCTGCTTTTTTCTTTTTCTTTCTTTTTTGGAGCATCTTCGTTTTGTTGATATTCGCGCATCGTGTTTGTTTGTTTGTTTTCTATGGTCTTAGACTTATGCTGTCCTCGTTTTTTCGCATCAACATCATGATATTATTATATCGGTCGGAAGCATGTTCGATAACCTGCATACACATTTTACGTTTACGTATATTTCATGTTCGTTATGACTTATGGCAAAGACTTGACCTGCACTCGTATCGTGAGTGCGTGGGCCCATCGGGGACGGACACGGGTGATGTGGTGATGGCGCGATCTTGGTTCTTGGTTGGGTTGCACCTGCGAGTACGACGGTTGAATTGCTCATGATGCGTGTCGTCATAGTGCAGGAATCTCGTGCACCGTTCGAGTGGAATTACATGTCCATGACGCAAAATTATGCAAGTAACAACCTGACTTTACAATGTCTGTTCGCAACCCACGAGACAAACCTACTCATGCAGTACAATCGGCCGGCGAAGAAGCAGGCCAAGAACACCTGCCGCTTCTGCTCTGCCAGTCCGATCCTCTTCTTGAAAGAACTTTACCACAAAGTGCCAATGTCAAGCACTTCAAGGCCAACGACCGTATGCTACACAAGAAACGCCCATAGAACGGAGGCTGTGTACATCGGAGCACGCATGTGCCTCGAGTATGGCGCCCCTCTACAAGTGGGTACCATAAGAATCTATGGAGAAAGCCTTGAAGCCGCCTGGCCCGCGGCCCACGTTATTCATGTGCCAATAGGGTGACGGAAAATGGGAGTAGTGGGTTTGCGCTAATGCAAGAATGGATCAGTACTATATACATTGTATGGCGGCACGGACGAACCGAAAGGTTTGCCAGAGCAGCTGGGATCTTGAGACAAGGCAAGTTAGAGGATATGGCAGGTGTTGTGCGTGAAAAGGAAGGGGCGCACTGTCATGTAGGTTGACCCGGAGCTCGTCTGAGCCCATGAAGACGAAGGACTTTACTTCGTTGAGCCGGTTGTGGGTAATTTTTATCTTGTAGCACCCGGTAGTGGTGAGGGTGCCGTAGAATTCCTCGTAGTAGTGGCTTTTGGAGCAATTAGTTGCGCCGTATACGACCATCTTCCAGGTTCTTCCCAGAGATAAAGGCAATGGGCCGCATTTTGCGGTGACGGTGGTAACCGCAAGGAGGAGGGCAAAGAGGACGGATAGCATTGTTTGCTTTGAGGGGACGTTAGGTATAAGGGGTAAGACGAGTGAGGGCGGGTGCTTACGGTGGAGTGGTGCTACTATGTGGGATGTAGGATGAGGGGTGCGTGGTGGGCATTGAGCTCTGATTTTATAGCCCAGTTTTATCGCGACCCACCCCCTCGCCGACAGCACCGCCAAGCACTCGAGTGGCAGACCGAAGGCCATGACGTGATCGTCATCGCGGTTGCGTGATGAGTGTCCTCAGGACCGGTATATCCAAGCAGGCTTCCATTGCGGAGCGACCTTGAGCTTGGGGGTGCCGCGTAGTGAGCTAGGCGTAGCAGGTGTGAACGCTCGGGTTGAAGCACCGGAAGTTGGGCGACGGTAGCAAATTTGGGAGGATTATGATAGTCCGCCGCTGGGATGGAACTCCACTGCAGACGACCCACCTCTGACCGCGAGCAGGGTCGGACATTTTTTCGGATTTGGGGCCTTTCTGTCAGTGTAAATAGGACTTGACCTACACTCGTGAATTCACGGGCCCATTGGACAGGGTGATGTCGCAACCTTGGCCGGGTTGCACATGCGAGTACGATGGTTGAATGCCCGTGATGTATATATAATATAGCTGTCCCTTCTTGGGTGGTGGAGGCTTGATCTGCATGACAGTGAGATGAAAAGTGTGTCGATACTTTAGCGCCGTGGCCAACTGCCAGATGGCAATCTGCTGACTCGATTTGCGTTTATCTCAACCAATTCCTCATGGTTTTTCTTCATTCTTGAGATGGACATAGTTTGAGCCATAGGCATGGCGATTGAGTCGATAGAATGATATTTCAATGAGCAGATCGAGTGTAGGAGGCAGAGTGACCCGGTAGTCGGTCCGACCTGTTGCTTACTAAGCTAAAGTAACCCGACCCAGCGCCTTAGACCACTCGGTCATCGTGACCTCACCATGTATGCAAGGTGCAGTGGTGCGTATAAGATAGCTCATAAGGAGTGGGTTGCCTCTGCAAAAACGTTACGAGCTTTGGGTGACAGCAGCAAATTTGGGAGGATTAGGATAGTCCGCCGCTGGGATGGAACCCCTGCAGACGACCCACCTCTGACCGCAAGCAGGATTGGACATTTTTCGGATTTTGGGCCTTTCTGTCAGTGTAAGTAAGACCTGACCTGCTCTCGTGAATGCATGGGCCCAATGGACAGGGCGATGTCGCAACCTTGTAATGACTGGCGGGCTTTTCTTGTCCGTTTTTTTTCCGAGCAGGAATATGAGAGCGATTGGGCTTGAAAGAACCGTCCACGACCTCAAGCTTTAAGTACCAAGTCCAAGAGCGATAGGTATTTGAACTTGAAGTGATATTGCATGCTCTGCAGGCCATTTTGCAACTCCGGTACGACGTTAGTCGTCATAATGCATAAATTTGGTGCAAGATTTTCAATTTCGTGTATTGCACCGGCTCGCGTGGTCGGGACAAAGCCGGGTCCGTGATACTCGACTCAATGCGTTCGTCGTGGGTGGAATATGTATCGGTAAAGCCTGAGGTCCATGACGCGAAATTGTGCAAGTAGCAACCTGGGTTTACAATGCTTGCTCGCAAACCTGTTCTACAATCGGCCGCTGCAAAATGCCAGTATCGGGCACAACGACCGTATGATACATGAGGGGTGTCCGTAAAATGACTCGGAGATAGTGTACACCGGACCACGCATGCGCCGCGAGTATGGCGCCCCTCTACCAGTGGAAACCATAAGAATCTATGCCGAAAGCTACGAAGCCTTGATAGCCATCTGGCCCGCCGTCCACGTTGTTCATGTACCAATAGGGGGAAGGATGTTCGGAGTAGCGGGATCGGGCTAATGGGAGATCGCATCAGTATTATATACGCTGTACGGCGGGATACACGAACCAAAAGGCTTTCCAGAGCAGCTGGGATCTTGGGGACGCCAAGTTAGCGGACACAGGACGCGTTGCGTGCGAAAAGGAAGGGCGCACTGTCATAGAGGCTGACGCGGAGCTGGTCCGAGCCCATGAAGATGAAGGACTTGACGTCGTTGATGTGCTTGGCGGAGACTTTGATCGCGTAGCATCCGGACGTGGTGAAGGTGCCGTAGAACTCCTCGTAGTGGTGGCTTTTGGAGCAGTTGGTTGCGCCGTAGACGGCCATGAGCCAGCTTTCCCTGGAGAATTTCCACGGGGCGCATTTTGCGGCGGCGGTGACCGCGAGGAGGAGGGCAAAGAGGGCGGGTAGCATTAATTGAGATTGTCTGCTTGAGAAGGACGTTAGATGAAGGGGTAGAAGAGTGGGGGTGGCTTACGGAGGGGTGGGGTTAGTATGTAGGACGAGGGGTGTGTGATAGGCATTGAGTTCTGGGTTTTATAGGTCAGGTTTATCGCGGCCCCTGGCCAATAGCACGCCAGGCACTCGAGGAGAGTGAGGGCCATGGCGTGATCGTCACCACGGTTGCGTCACGGGTGTGCTCAAGCACCGAAAGTTAGGTGACGGCAGCAATTTCGGGAGGAAAGTCCGCCGCTGGGATGGAACCCCACTGCAGACGACCCACCTCTGACCGCACGCAGGATCGGACATTTTTCAGATTTTGGGCCTTTCTGTGAATCGAATCTCCCTACAGTTTTGCTGAATTCTGTATCCTATACTTCGGACCTGGGCGAAACTCCGCTAATAAAGTTTAAGGACAAGTCTGCGCAGTGCAATCTCAGACCCTACGGAAATGCTCTCCGGATACCGATCACAGTGTAACTGAACCGCTCGTAAGATCTCCATTCGCCTCCTCAGGAATGAAAACGATTCTCTCCACTGTTTCTCCACTCAGACACGCAAAGCCGCACACAACGTCCCCTGCAAAGTATCCTGCAACACCTGCCGCTCCCCCCTCTTTGACGAAGGGCGCCGTACCGTCCTCGCCTACCCATCCAGCTTCAGATTCAAGCCCGCAAAATCACGCCATCACGACCAGGACGTCACTCAGGATACCAAAGGCCGTCACGATCCGCAACACTCGGACGTGCATGACCCCGGATATGACCAACAAGTCCCCCTCCACTTCCAGCCCACCTGCCACATCTTCTACGGCCAGCGCGTCACACCGACACTTACCCCGTAAATTAGCATCATGCCCCGGTACAAAGGCCACGCACAGGACAAGGACAAAGAGTCTGCTCAGGAGGACAATATGGATTAGTGTAGTCAGTATAGTTTAGTCGTAGCTACCGATCACCACTCTTCGCTATTGCCGCGAAACCTTTAGTCAATCAAAACAAATCAGCGACATATTTTATTAGCAATGTGTTGCAATGCGATACAAGCTTACAACGACCATATACACTCCCTCTCGCCACAAACTGGCAACTACCAACGCGACGCTGGGTTTTGTTAGAAATACATGCAAATTTTGAACGATCGTAAGTGCGCAATACTGCCTGTAACGTTATTATCGATCCAGGTGGCGTGCTTCTCCGCTGAGGGGACAACAAGATGCAATGGCATTAGAGCTGCTCCAAAACGCAAAAGAAAAACCATGCGGTGCCGCCAAATTCTTGAGTTACTCACCTATAAAATCCCCTCCACAACCATGGTCCGTCCAAAGTTCCGTCGCTATGTTGGGCAAATGTCCATCGGCGACAGTGAACGACTTGACTTTGCCCACCATCGCTGGGGCAATAGAGTTGCAAAAGCACCACGAGAGAGCGGGCCATAATATGGACCAAGTGCCGTAGAACGTCTCGTGATGTTCGTGCTTATGACAGTTCTCCCCATCCCAGATGTCAATTCGGTAGCCGTGCTTGCCTATTGAAGGTAACTCGCAGTAGCTTGCAGCAACCAAGATCGCGGATGACGCGAGGCTAGCAAGTGCTTTGAGTGCGACCATGTCTTGGTAAACTTGTTGGTCAGTTAAACCGTAAACCTCGGGAGGACAACAGCATACCTGCAAAATTGCAACAGTGGCGGAGGGATGTGATTCCTCAGCATAGCCCCCGCCGTCTTATAGGGGGAAATGGACGAGGAGAGATGGAAGCGAACGCACCTGCTCGCCTTCGAAGGCCCGCTCTCCGGTCCCACAACGCATCCGCCCCCATTTTTTTGGCAGGACAAATCTCATAAGATCAGGGAGCCGAACGGGTCCTGAGGCACAGCAGACGTCGGGCCCGACTGTCGGGGACCGCTCCTGCCCCACCAAACCGAAAAGGCGTGGTATGTCGGACACTTTGGTGGAGCACCGCAGGAATGTTCCCCGGCAGTCGGGGTCTGAGCTGGTCTGAGATTCCTAAGGAGATCGGACTCGGCGGCTCGGGGAGCGCGCCGGAGATACGTAAAAGGGCCTTGTGTGCTCACAAGGGAGAGTGAACGTGGTGATAAGCTTTGGATCGGAGATTGAAAGCGTGCATTGTTGAGAAGTATTACCTAAGATCCACGACGAGCACACCCCCACCTCGTCGTCGTCGCCGTCGCCCCAGCTGCCGTCGCCGCCCCCCACTCGTTATGAACGCACTCTCTATACTCTCACCACGGCCCAGCCTCTCGTCAGCGCCGCGGACGCCTCGGACACGGTCGCTGACAGCGTCGCCGCCGGCTGTGAACAGGCTGAGCACGGACTCGTGGAACAGCTCGAACGGCGAGTTCGAGGACCTCAGCGTGCCCTGGTCACCTGACCACCTCCGCCTCCTCGCACGGACGCTGGACGCGCTGCCGTCGCACCTGACGACGCCGTTCAACGGGCCTGTCCCGCCCTCGAACCTCCTCCACAAGATCGCAACCGGCATTGCCCAGGCCAAGGGCCCCAACGACTGGCCCCACTCCGTCCGCGCCACTCGCATAAAGCTCCTCCACATTGCACGCGACAACGCTAGCGACCACGACAACGCCCGCGGAGGTCTCAGAGCGGACGTCCTCCAGCAGACGACCAACACCGCGTCACCGCGCCGCGCTCGTCCGCTGTACAGGCAGTCGAGCATGGACTTTATGCTCAACGCAAAGCTCGACCGCGACCTCGACCACAACGACACAATAGCCAGGTGCGTACTAGAATTGCTGCTCCAGTGTCTGTCGCTCACTCGACCCACACAGGCTTAGTCACCGTTTGCAGAAACACGAGCGCACGCTCACCTCGTCCTACCACCCCTATCTCCGCCCTGCAAAACATCACTCACTCGCACCATCCACCCCAAGCTCATCCACCCTCAACTCCTCCTCTGCTGCCCCACGCTCATCCAAGCCCCACCCATAGTACTCGCCTCGTCCACCTCCGCCCTTCGTCCCTCCGCCGTGCGTCCACCCTCACACTCAACAGCACCAGCGAAATGGACGTCGACCTCGGCGTCGAGAACAGGCGCAGTGCCGAGTACGACACCACTCTCAAAGGCCGCGCTCTCAAACGTGCACCGTCTTTTGGCACCCCCTCCAAGCCTCCTGTGAAGGCCGCTCCAAAGACTTCCCCACCCACTTCAAAAATTCCAGTCACCCCGCTCGCCCCCAGGATCCCTAAGCACATCAACCAGCGCCATCAAGCTCCCAGGGTCCTCCACCACTCCGTCCACTACCCGCCCCGAGACCGCCCCAAAACCCAACGCCCTCGGGACATCCTCCTCCCCTACCCCTTCTGACGAGGAAGAGAGAGTGCTCACCAGGCACGCAAAGAAAGTCCGCACCAGGGAACCCAGTTGGTCCATGCAGCCGGGGCAGACGCCAGGACAGGTGCCTCAAGTCCAGTCGCCCAAGAAACCAAAGACCCGCGCCTCGATCTCGATTTCCAAGCCCGCATCCACGGACAACGACCTCTCGACTTCCAGCTCCAGCATGGCCACCGATTCGAGCTCGGGTGCCAGCATGGCCACCGCCTCGAGCGCTACCTCCGTCTCGTCAGGTAGCCCGTCCGTGTCCTCGCGGCCGCGGCCCAGCGCGACGGGCGAGAACGGGAAAAGGGACCCGGCGAAGAAACACACCCCCGCGAAAGAAACCCGCCGGCCCATCCCCCTCTCGCGCACCACGCCGCTCTTTGGCCCCGAGCTGCCCTGTCCCCAGCCGACGCCCGCTTTTCCGTCCAAGATCCCCGTCTCTGCGTCTGCGCCGTTGCCGCCTGCGTCGCCGGGCATGATGCTCGACACGCGTCCGTCGGCGCTGGTGCTCGATACGCGTCCCTCGGCGCTGTCCCGCCACGTCCCGTCGCCGATGGTTACATCCACGCCCCCGCCGCAGACGCCCCCAACGCGGCCGCGCACTCTCCGGCGCGCGGCGCGGCGGATCTCGTTTGGGAGTCTTGGTTCGGGGCAGATGAGTCCTGTTGGCGGTGGGGATGGTGGGGGGCTGGGTCTGGGGAGTGCGTTCCAGCTGGCTTGAGGACGGGGGTTGATCTCTCTGTTTTGTTGATTTGAATTATCATCTATTGCTCATCTTGTACATCATTTGTTCTTTGTTCTTTTTTTGTTTCTACGACCGCTTGCGCTTTTGCTTTTGCTTTTGCTTTTTTGTGGTGCTTTTTTTCGTTGTGGGTGGTTGGAAGTTGGATGTGGATGTACTTTTATTTCAACCTTTCGACCCGTCTTTTTTTTGGTTGCCTTTTGTTTCGTTCGCCCTTTTTGCTTCGCTGTCCGTCTTCGTCCTGCCTTGCGTTGCATTGCTGCCGCCGTCTCTCTTCGTTTCTCCGTTATCGCGAACTCAAGGTCGGTGAACCCTGCCTCGTCAGAGAATGCGTGCTGATTTTCTGGTCTGATTCACAGCGCTTGCTCGTCTCGCGTCCACGCTCACTCACTCACTCGCATCGCACACGGATGCTTGACCACCCACTCACTCACTCGGCTTTTTCTGTTTACCTGCATACATATACACGTTGCTTGCCACCCTCGCTTACTCGGTTTCTCCCTCATCTGCATATCGACTATGCGCGTTCGGCGCACACCTCGCTCGTTTTTGGCCGCGGCAGCAGGACGGGAGGTCAAGGGCGGGGACTTTGATCTTTACTTTTTTTTTTTTTTTTTGCGGTGGTTATTTTTTTCATCTTCATCTTCATCTTCGTTACATCAACATCACACCGCACCTCCCATTCCATTCATATCCCTCTCTCCCTTGACATTGACGTCTCCCCTCTCTCCCAACACCAACACCAACACCAACACCACCCCCTAACTCAGTCTCCATAATATATGGTGACAGCACCCCCGCTGCACGCGTCTCCACAAGCGCGAATCGACTCGACTCTCGGACTCGGACTCGCGGCTTGGCTATTTATTATTACGTCGTGCTGCAGCGCGCCGCTCGTTTGTTCCTCGTTTTGTGTTCTCTGTTTTCGTTTTTGGTAGCAGTTTCGTGTTATTAGGTCACATTGCTACCTATGGCCATACGTTCATTCATCGTTTTAGTTACTGACGAAGTGCATTCACTCATCCATTCATTCATTTATTCACACTCATTACTCATCGTCCTAGTCACTCACTCACCCGGCTCGCAAGTCGAGCGTATCATGTACCACCACCCCACCACAATCCCGCTTCCACCACTTCGCTTCGTTCACATACTCGGCTTGCGTTCTTTCTGCCTTTCTTCCCGTCCATATGTGATCACATTACCGTGTACATTGTACAAAAAGATCTGCCCTCTCGACGAGGACGCATCGGATTCAGTTGTGTACCGCAATCTGTGTACTTAGTGTACAAAGCTTGTACATGTAGAAAAATGCAATGGAAGGGCGTGTCTGCTAAGTTGCATGCGTCCTTCAAACCTCAACAGTGTCGTTCGTAACGTAACGTTACCTGGTTCGGGTGATTGATGTTGTTGGCACTTGGGTCTGGGGTAAATTCTCCTCGGGGTTTTGGGTAGGTTTAATACCCAAGGACCTTCACGGAGGCTGCGATGCCGACTTCACAACTGCCCCGCAGACGGCGCGGTTGGGTTTATTCCACATCGTCCCTCCCGGGTTGGTGATGAACTGGCGAGTCATTCTTTGATGAATATCATTGTCCAGCTTTCTACACTCTTATTTAATTTAGATGGAAAGCATCGAATGGCATTGGGGCCTGCGACAACGGACCTTCAAGCTTCAATCTGGATTCTGGAAGCAGCAAGGAAATATGTTTCTGTGAGCCCAGCTATCTCGATCTTGATAGGTAGTTCACTCTTCCCATCACCACCATGCCACCCCCTGTGTCCCACATCTATCCCAGGTTCGCCATATTCGAGCTTGGCTGGAAGCTAGTGCATGTGAAGGTCGACGCTGACAAGAATGCACAACGTGCATCCCATCCTCGACCTTATCGACAGAGCGTGGAAGATGCCGGTCCCCCCCTCCCCCGAGTCCAAAAATGATACGTCCTACACCCCCCGCGATGACGACGACGATCCGGACTACGACAGGAGGAGCGGTGCGGGGGGCGACTGTGCCGTCCCTCGTCGGCCGAGACCTCCCCGTGCAAAGCGACCCCGTTTCGACGACGATGCCGCTCGCTCTCTATGAGGCTTCGTGTGCGCCGCAGGGCCGGGTCGAGCTTCGACGTTATACGTCGAACATCAGCATCAGCAAAACCACAAAACACTTAACCAAACTTTAAAATGTAATTATATTCGCTTAACGCGACTTTGTCAACAAAGTGCGGCTAAGAACGATCTACTTGGTACAAGTAGATTCAAGTTCTTGATATCGACTTAAATTCCACTTATTCCACTTGAGCGGCTGTGTTAAGAACACCAAGCAAACCAAGTAAATTGCATTCACGACGATATGCGCGGGTAGCCAAGTGTGATCAAGCACAGTCCAAAGTGGATAGAAACGGGCTGAAAAGCGCTAGAAAAACGGGCTAAAAAGCGGTAGAAAGAATGGCTAAAAAGCATTGAAAAGGCGAGGAAATTCACGACAACA